>SJYQ01096675.1:16117-43113 GCA_006410935.1 Redunca redunca
GCTGAGTTTTCCAAATTTGCTGGCATATTGAGTGCAGCACTTTCATAGCATCATCTTTCAGGATTTGAAATAGCTCAACTGGAATTCCATCACCTCCTCTAGCTTTGTTCGTAGTGATGCTTTCTAAGGCCCACTTGACTTCACATTCCAAGATGTCTGGCTCTAGTTGAGTGATCACACCATCGTGATTATTAACAATATGTATTTTAAAAAATCTTCCAAGTTTCTGCAGGCAACCACTGGGCGAGTTGTTTTTAAGTACATGATACATGTTGCCATTTTTCTGGACTGCTCTAGCAATTTCCTCACTGTTTTTCCAGGGACCAATTAATAGTTTGCTCATCCTTTCTAGTTTTTGCTACTAGGTTCTTAATGTTTTTCAGTCTCTGCCCAATTCAGAGACCCAGGGCCACATGTTTTAGGTTTTCGTTACCATAGAAACCTTCTTTTAGGTACTAATTTCTCTATCAGTTAGTTTCTTTTACTGTATAACTCACCATTCCAAAACTAACTTGCCTGAAATAGCAGTCTTTCCTTAACCAACTCCTGATATTGTGGGTTAGCATTTTGGACTGGACTCAGCTGCAAAGTTCTGCTCTGGTCTCAGGTGGTCTTGCCTATGCTTTCCTGGTCAGCTGGTGGTCAGTGGCCTCACTCACATATCTGTCAGTTAGCTGGCTCTCCTATGGGGACTGGGCCACACCTCATCACCCACCAGGCTAACTTAGGCTTATTTACACATGCAGTGGCCGGCTCATGGTTCCAAAGAGCAGCAAGGGAACAATCCCCAGTGGACAACCACTTTTTAAGTCTCTCCTTATGTAATTATTTCTACCATCCCATTGTCTGCAGTGTAGATTCAATGGATAGAAGAATAGACTTCCCTTCTTCATGGGAGGAACTGTAGTCATATTGCAAAGGAACATGCACACAGAATGGATACAGTTTGTGGCCACTTTTGAAATCAATTGATACAATGAAATAAAAATGAAATAGTTTAAAAATAGTATTTTTATGTTAACCATAAAAATTAACATAAAACCTTATGTTAACCATACAACATAATGCTAATCATACAATGTAATGCTAAATTGATATTTCAATATTTTTGATAATGTGCCCGACAAGTTGGTGCTGTGAATGAGTGTCAGCTCTACAGTTTCCTCATCATTCATTTGTGCATGCATTATTCTCCCTTTCATCTAGTTGCCAGGATACATTTTTTCAGTCATCTGTTCATTTTGTGAGTGTTAGTTTGAAATCAGAACCAGGATATATAAATCCACTGAACCAGACACATGTTGTCTACAATACACAGGAAACCAACAAGGAAGAGTGCCATTGTCAACCCCTTGGCCTTCTACACCTTTCACTCCTTCCTTAGGTCCCCTTTCATACTGCATGTGACAAATGATTGGTAGATAATCACTAGGACAAATGTAGATATGACTATTGTTTAGATATTTATTTTAAACTAAAAACTACATACGCATTCTCATTAGAGATTTAATAGGTTCTGATATTTTCTACCTGCATCCCAGCAGATTGTCTGATACATCCCCTGCTTTAGATAATTTATCACCAGGGCTACCTAAAACATTCTGGGAGAAATCACACCACTTTAACTTGTTTAAATTTAATTTTAAATCACTGTGCATAACTTGTATGTGTGTGTTTCAGGCAGGAATTGGGGAAAGTTGTGGTTCTAGTCATTGTCCTTTTGGAAAACAAAGAAGTCTGAATGGTTTGTCCAGGTTTGCCCTATTTCCAGCTCAGACTTGGGTAGACTGTAGAGCTATTCCTAATTCTCTCAGATAGATAGAATACTTATATGTAGAAACACGTCATTTTATTTGAAAATCTTGATGAATCTCTTTTTTTGCTTGGTTTACCCTCAGGTTTTAGGAGGAAGAGGCTAATTGCAAGTGAAGCTATTAATAATACTCAAGATTTATTTATAATACCAAATTTTCAGTTATGTTCAGTGGTCAGTACAGAATTTGGCCCAATGCCTTGTATATATTTAGCCCTTAAGCAGGAACTTCAAATATTCTAACTCATGATCCCCAAGGTACCATCAAAATATCTTCTATCTTTTATGAAAAAGTATATAAGTATTTATGTAATGATGGCCAGCTTCATGTCAACTTGTGTAGGCCATGGTGCCCAGATATGTAGATGTAGTCAGACATTATTCTGGATGTTTTTGTGAGGGTGTATTTCAGTTAGATTAACATTTAAAGTGGCTGACTTTGAGTAAGGCAGATTGCTCTCTGTAGTGTGAGTGAGCCTCATGCAATCAGCTAAAGGCCTGAAAAGAACAAAAGACTGAACTCAGATCTAGATGGGGTTCTACTAGCAGAAGGCCTTTGTTCTTGAACCGGTACACGGGTTCTTTTCTGGGTCTTCAGCTTGCCAGTTTCAACCTATAGGTTGAAACCAGCCTGAGTAATTGTGTGAGCCAATTCTTTAAATAAAGGAATTTTATTTTACATTTTTTTTTTCCACTAGCTCTTTGACATTGGGTAAGTGAATTCAACCTCTCTCACTTCATTTTTTTCATCTTCAAAATGAAGACAATTATATCTATCCTATAGGTCTGTTGTAAGGATTAAATGAGTTAATTATGAAACGTTTTGAACAATGTCTGACACATAGTAGAGGAAGGATATGTAAATTCTTTTATTCTTCTCTTTAATTTTGACTGAGCTTATTTGTTTTTTATCCAGATATTTTCAGTCTTTCTGTGTACTTCTTACTTTGTCTGATTTTTGAGAGGAAAATCATCATAAAATCCCTTAGTACATGACAAAAGAATTGGCCAGAGAGATACAGAAGAATAGTTTCCATAAAGATGGTAAATAACACCCTGGATTTGTATTAGATAGCCAAGAAGGAACATGATTCATGAGTCATTTGAAAATGCTTTAAAAATTGCAAATGTGTTTCATCAACTGCTTCTAAAGGTAAGAAAAAAGATGAAAAGTCTAGGTTTGAAGTTTTTCCTATGGAGTTTTGATTCCATGTGGAATTTCAAATGGGGAATTTGTATTTTCAAGTCATTCTTGGTATTTGATACAGTACCTACCTCTTTGATAAACAGGAGCAGGAAGGAGGTTGGGAATTCTTATTTACATCATACATTTTTGATGGTTCTTTTATTGAATGTGAATAAGCCTGGGAAAAGTTGCCCATGTAAATTATTTTTGTAATCATCATGATAGGTATAAAGTGGCAACAGAGTGTTAGGGATTTATAAGAGAGTTTTATGGAAAGGTTAACTCTAATATGAGCTCTTAAAAGAATTTTTGTTTTTGAAAGAGAGTTTGGACTAGTTCTCAGAGGATTAGTAGGACTTTGTCTGGAACACTCCTAAAAGTTTCATCAGGTATAAGTTAGACATTTTTTAAATAGAAAAATATAAATTATTATTTTTACATAATTAACCTCAAGCCAGATCTATTTCTTATTGCGCAGAATACCTAGAAAATTCTAGAAGGCCTGCCTAACAGAAAACCCTAGTCCATTTTTACTTCATTTTTTCCCTTAACAATCATATTTTTATAACCAGAAATACACACTTAATCAAATTATGAGCTTGTAACATTCTTTTATTGTTCTGTGTGAACTAGCATTAATGTCCCCTACTGCTAAGTTGCTTCAGTCATGTCTGACTCTGTGCGACCCCATAGACGACAGCCCACCAGGCTCCTCCATCCCTGGGATTCTCCAGGCAAGAACACTGGAGTGGGCTGCCATTTCCTTCTCCAATGCTTCAAAGTGGAAAGTGAAAAGTGAATGTGAAGTGGCTCAGTCGTGTCTGACTCTTCACGACCCCATGGACTGCAGCCCACCAGGCTCCTCAGTCCATGGGATTTTCCAGGCAAGAGTACTGGAGTGGGGTGCCATTGCCTTCTCCGATTAATGTCCCCAACTAGTTTATAAACTCTGAGGGTTTTATGCTCAAAATGCATTTGTTTTAATGCTGCAATGCATTTGTTTATTATTTCAAAAACTTAAAAAAAATCTATATTCTCTTGGGGATGATTGGTTAAAGAGAGAGGAAAGCGAACTAGTATTTCTGCTTGATCACTTTGTCTTACACTTCATAGACATCCTTTCTTATCAAACATAACATCCCTCTGAGGTAGGAACCATCATCTTCATTTCAATGATGAAGAAATTGAATGATGCTTGAAGGAGTTAGCCAACTAGTCCTAAGCCACTCTGCTAGGACACAAATAAGGTGGAATGAAAAACAGATCTGTATTTATCAAAAGTCTATCTTTAATAAATCTATAAAATTTACTTTTAATCAATATGCGTATCAACAAGATATATTTTTCATGTCTTCATTCACTCATCATTTTTTCCTCTCAAGTAATGCTAAATTTTTAGCACTGGGTTATTAACAAGATACTAAGTAACCACACTGGTAATCTAGAATGAAGAAAAGATAAATCCAACACTTTTCTTGGTTAGTTACACAGATCAAACCACAGCAAATTCTTGAATTTCTTTCTACCCCCAGAGGCTTCCACTAGGATAGAGCAAAAAAAACCCACCAGGAAGCCCAATTCAATACAACAAACTGAGCTCTTCAGACAAACTGAGAAGAACTTTTTGATTCACTCATCCTAAAGCATCCGGTCCCATCACTTCATGGGAAATAGACGGGGAAACAGTGGAAACAGTGTCAGACTTTATTTTGGGGGGCTCCAAAATCACTGCAGATGGTGACTGCAGCCATGAATTTAAAAGATGCTTACTCCTTGGAAGAAAATTTATGAGCAACCTAGATAGTATATTCAAAAGCAGAGACATCATTTTGCTGACTAAGGTCCGTCTAGTCAAGGCTATGGTTTTTCCTGGGGTCATGTATGGATGTGAGAGTTGGACTGTGAAGAAGGCTGAGCACTGAAGAATTGATGCTTTCGAACTGTGGTGTTGGAGAAGACTCTTGAGAGTCCCTTGGACTGCAAGGAGATCCACCCAGTCCATTCTGAAGGAGATCAGCCCTGGGATTTCTTTGGAAGGAATGATGCTGAAGCTGAAACTCAGTACTTCGGCCACCTCATGTGAAGGGTTGACTCATTGGAAAAGACTCTGATGCTGGGAGGGACTGGGGGCAGGAGGAGAAGGGGATGACTGAGGATGAGATGGCTGGATGGCATCACTGACTCGATGGACGTGAGTCTGAGTGAACTCCGAGAGATGGTGATGGACAGGGAGGCCTGGCGTGCTGTGATTCATGGGGTGGCAAAGAGTAGGACATGACTGAGCAGCTAAACTGAACTGAAAGCAGCCTGGGGAACTAGGCCAGAGGGCAAAGCAGTGTGGCCGGGTGGATCTGTGAGTTCCTCTAAGGGACTGCGTTCCCATCTGCTAGTCAGCACTTTTCTGTGTCTGGCCTCATAGGTGAAGCTGCCAGTATCATTTCCTATTTGGCTTTGCTGTGTGGAGTTCAGAGGAAACTTGCTTCTGTCAACTTTGTCCTGGAACCACCCTCACCAAAGGCCAAAATGGCAAGTGGGGAGGGGAAGCACATGGAGGCAGGGCCTGAACATTGAAAGGCAGTGGTATATGGGAAGCCCCTGGTGTATGTCGCAGGAGGCAGTAGGGAAATAAGTCAAATCATGCAAAGTGCCTGAAACTGGACAGGGAGTATGTTGTGATGCAGAGTTCAGGTGCCTGGATGGGAGCGGAGGAGGGTGTATACTCAGAGAAAGTAACTGCGGTGATGCAATCAGTGACAAGTTGAATTTGGATTAACCTCTGCGAGTCCTATTGGTTGGCCAGAAACATTTGTCCTGTGTTGTTTTCCAGTCTGCTCCAGAATTCATTGTCTCAGCAAAACTGACAATAATTATAGCAATGTCCACTTTTCCCTTCCGTTGCCCTATATATACATTTCTTCCTTCTTTCTTTCCCTGCTTTCCCCACTCCTTATTTTTCCTTTTTTATTCAGATATTCCCTTTAAATGACTGACACCTCCAGGTGCTGTTTATAGTGTTTTCAGAAGAAAAACACTGTCATCTGTTTGAGGATATGGACCAAGACTTTTATAGGAAGTACCCACATATATAGATGTATTAATATAAACTTTACTTGTTCATCTTACTTTACATAATTTTGTCTATATCTCTCTACAGGTATCTGCATATCTTGTTCACAGAATTTTATATTGGATAAGGAAATTTATTTTGCTAAACAGAATCAAACCAGGAATTTTTATTATTGGTACTATTAGAGACTGAACTTAACTTTAAGAATGTTGAAGAATATGACTAATTGTATGTGCTGGATGAACCGTCAGGGCAACTGTGAGAAGTACTGTTAAAGAATTATGAAGGATGACGCATCAGAGTAAGCCTTCCCAAGAACTGTGAAACAGAGGATGTCAAAGTAAGTTCAGTGTAACTATTGAAATAAATTGAATAACTGCTGATGGCTTACTGAAAGCAAGATGATACATCGTAGCTTTAATTCTATTTAAATAGAGCTGAATAGCCTTTGTCCAGTAAGTTTTAAACTCTGAGTTAGTTTCTTGTTTTGGAATGATGATAGCTTCCTTGCAGGATTGTTCTAAGGATTAGAGGTACTTGTATAAATCTTCTGGTATATAGTGCTTTTTACCCAGTATAATTTCCAAAAATAAAAAGAATGCTGCTTATTATAAGTTAGTTAGGATGTACTCTTTTTGCATGGAATATCATGTCATCATTTAAAATAAATCTCCAAAGACTATTACTGTGGAACAAATGCTTATGGTAAAATATAAAGACAGGTTACAAAACCTGATATTTGATATGATTTAAAAAAAGTAGATTAAAATTCCACAAGAAAGAAATGTTTGGGAGGACACATACCAATATGGAAGAGTGAGTGTGTATTGCCTTTTGCACTGGAAAAGGCAGGTGCTGCTTTGCAAGGAAAACCACTTGCAGGTGGGGAACTAGAAGGAGATTCATTTCTGGCCAGTGGAAAAGAAGTCTAGGGAAGAATTTCCTGTGGTGTAAAAAAAAAAAAACAAACATATGGGAGAAATAATCGTTTTGGGGTCCAAATATTGTCATATTGACCTGTGATGCCTGGAACATGGAAGGCCATTATGTAAGCATGAAGGCATTGAGCCAATGACCAAGGCTGGTGGTTGGAGAGTTTGCCACTTAATGCAATTGTTGAGCTGCTTTAAGAAATCTGGGAACATTTCCCTTCAGACTTGTTGAATGTAAAGCAACAAATTTCTATTTTTAAACCACTTTAAGTAGTGTATGTATTGCTTGAAGCCAAATATACACTAAGTGATTTGAAAAATATAGCTACTTAAAATTTTATTTAAAATTTTTTTCTTAAGGTTTCCACTTTTGAAGATTTTGAAATCTTTCAACTGAGAAAAAGTATCATAAATTGTAAGCTATACAATCTTAATGCTGTGATTTATTAGTGCAATTTGACCTTAATTCTTGAGAAATCTGTATGGAGATCAGGAAGCAACAGTTAGAACTGGACATGGAACAACAGACTGGCTCCAAATAGGAAAAGGTGTATGTCAAGGCTGTATATTGTCACACTGCTTATTTAACTTCTATGCAGAGCACATCATGAGAAACGCTGGACTGGAAGAAATACAAGCTGGAATCAAGATTGCCAGGAGAAATATCAATAACCTCAGATATGCAGATGACACCATCCTTATGGCAGAAACTGAAGAGGAACTAAAGAGCCTCTTGATGAAAGTGAAAGTGGAGAGTGAAAAAGTTGGCTTAAAGCTCAACATTCAGAAAACGAAGATCATGGCATCTGGTCCCATCACTTCATGGGAAATGGAAGGAGAAACAGTGGAAACAGTGTCAGACTTTATTTTTTTGGGCTCCAAAATCACTGCAGATAGTGATTGCACCCAAGAAATTAAAAGACACTTACTCCTTGGAAGAAAAGTTATGACCAACCTAGATAGCATATTCAAAAGCAGAGACATTATTTTGCTGACTAAGGTCCGTCTAGTCAAGGCTATGGTTTTTCCTGGGGTCATGTATGGATGTGAGAGTTGGACTGTGAAGAAGGCTGAGCGCCGAAGAATTGATGCTTTTGAACTGTGGTGTTGGAGAAGACTCTTGAGAGTCCCTTGGACTGCAAGGAGATCCAACCAGTCCATTCTGAAGGAGATCAGCCCTGGGATTTCTTTGGAAGGAATGATGCTAAAGCTGAAACTCCAGTACTTTGGCCACCTCATGCAAAGAGTTGACTCATTGGAAAAGACTCTGCTGCTGGGAGGGATTGGGGGCAGGAGGAGAAGGGAACGACTGAGGATGATATGGCTTGATGGCATCACTGACTCGATGGATGTGAGTCTGAGTGAACTCCGGGAGTTGGTGATGGACAGGGAGGCCTGGCGTGCTGCGATTCATGGGGTCACAAAGAGTCGGACACGACTGAGCGACTGAACTGAACTGAACTGAAGGATGGCTTCCAAGGGCTATTGAGTAATTATTTCCCCTCTTCCTCCATGCCCCTGTGACACACTGTAACTGGGTGTCAACGCTCTGATTGCTACTATGTATATCAGTAAAATGCATGCAATTATCTCAGTTTTGACCAAACTGTTGGCTGTGGCATATCTTAACCAAATTATTACAAAATGATAAAGGTGAATGGCATTCACCAAATTGATATTGAGTGAGTGAGTGAAGTCGCTCAGTCGTGTCTGACTCTTTGTGACCCAATGGACTGTAGCCTACAAGGCTCCTCTGTCCATGAAATTTTCCAGGCAAGAGTACTGGAGTGGGTTGCCATTTCCTTCTCCGGGGGATCTTCCCGACCCAGGGATCGAACCCGGGTCTCCCATATTGCAGGCAGATGCTTTAACCTCTGAGCCACCAGGGAAGACAAATTGGTGTTAGCATTCACTAAATTTGTGGCTTATTATTTTTTTTTAGGTTTAGTGTTATCACCTACCAGTAATATGTCTTATTTTTTTCTCCCAGTTTTATTGAACTATAATTAACACATAGCGCTCTATGAGTTTAAGGTGTACAGTGTGATGATTTGATTTACATACATTGTGAAATTACTATCATAAGTTTAGTGAGCATCTATTATATATCGCATATGAAATGTGGTGGCAGGATGACATCACTGATGCAATAGACATAAACTTGGGCAAATTTCAGGAGATGGTGAGGGATAGGGAGGCCCGGCGTGCTGCAATCCATGGGGTTGCAAAGAGTCGGACATGACTAGGCAACTGAAAAATAACATTATATCACATAGATTAAAATTAAAATTAAAGAAATAGAAAAAAATGTTCTTTGTGATAAGAACTTTTGGGATTTACTCTCAGCTTTCATACATAACACAGCAGTGTTAATTATATTGATTATGCTGTATGTTACATTCTTAGCACTTATTCAAAACCAGAAGTTCTGAGTGCCTTTATCCAATCTCCCCCATCCCCTGTAACCAAAACTATGATCTTTTTTCTATTTGTTTGTCTATTTTTGAAGTATAATTGACCTACAATATGATGTGAGTTCCTGATATATAATCAGTTCCTAATTCAATAATTCTACACATTTAAAAATGATCACCATGATGAGACTAGTTCTCATTTGTCACCATACAAAGTTATTACATAATTATTGACTGTATTTCCCACATTGCACAATTCATACCTGTGACTCATTTATTTTGCAACTGGAAGTTTGTACATATTAATCTCCCTCATCGATTTCTTAACTTCCCACATGTCCACTACCTTCTGGTGATCATCTCTTACTCCTCTAATCTATTACTGTGTTTCTATTTTGTTATGTTTGTTCATTTGCTTTGTTTTTAGGTTCAACATGTAAGTGAAATCATAAGGATTCTGTCTGGTTTATTTCACTTAGCATAATCCCCTCTAGGTCCAACCATGTTTCTGCAAACAGCAAGGTTTCATTCTTCTTGTGGTCTAATACTATTATTTTGTGTGTGTGTGTGTGTATATATATATATATATATATATATACACACACACACACATCTTCTTGATTCACTTACCTATTTGGTTGCATATCTTGGCTATTGTAAATAATGCTGCAATGAGCACAGGGGTGCATATATCTTCTTGAGTTACTGTTTTCTTTTCTTTGGATAAATACTGAGGAGTAGAATTGCTTGATCATATGGTACTTCTCTTTATAATTTTTTGAGGAATCCCTCCATATTGTTTTCCATAGTAGCTGCACCAATTTATATTCTCAGCAACAGTGTATAGGGATTCTCTTTTCTCCATATCCTTGCCAACACTTGTTATTTGGTGTCTCTTTGATAATAGCCATTCTAATAGGTCTGAGGTGATAGCTCACAGTGCTTTTGATTTACATTTCCCTAATCATTAGTGAGTGTGAGCATCTTTTCCTGTGTCCATTGGCCATCTGTATGTCTTCTTTGTAAATATGTCCATTCAGATCCTCCTCCTATTTTTGAATCATGTTTCTTTTTTTTTTATGTTGAGTTGTATCACTTCCTTGTATATTTTAGATATATTAAACCCTTCTCAGATAGACTGCAAATATCCTTTCTTATTCAGCAGGTGGACTTTTTGTTTTATTGATAGCTTCCTTCACTGTGCAAGAGCTTTTTAGTGCGATGTGGTATCATTTGTCTATTTCTGCTTTTGTTTCCTTTCCCTGAAGAGACATTTCCAAAAAAACCATCAAGACCAGTGTCCAAGAGTGTAGTGCCTCTGTTTTCTTCACTTATGTGTATTCAGTCACTCAGTCATGTCCTACTCTTTACAACCCCATGGATTGTAGCCTGCCAGGCTTCTCTGTCCATGGAATCTTCCAGGCAAGGATATTGAAGTAGGTTGCCATTTCCTCCTCCAGGGGATCTTTCTGACCCAGGGCCAAACCCACATCTCCTGCATTGTAGGCAGATTCTTTACCACTGAGCCACCAGGGAAGTCCTTCTTCATTTATAGCACCAATGGAAGTCAACAGTCATGATTAAATACATGAAAAAAATGTTAACAAAGTATTAGAGACATTAAAATATTAGTTTCTGAGTTCTTCTTATTCTAATTCTAATCACAAGAGAGCTCCCTGCCTTGTTTTTTTTTTTTTTTTACAAGCTAAACATTCATAGGATTTTCCCAAACATATTGTCTAAACCTTTATTTTACAGAACAGAAAACTAAGACCTTTGGGCTTCCCTGGTGGCTAGGTGGTAAAGAGTCCATCTGCCAATGCAGGAGACACGGGTTTGATCCCTGATCTGGGAAGATCCCAGTCTTGGCTGACCACAGTGGTGTGGTCACTCACCTAGAGCCAGACATCCTGGAGTGCAAAGTCAAGTGGGCCTTAGGAAGCATTATTACAAACAAAGGTAGTGATGGAATTTGAGCTGAGCTATTTACAATTCTAAAAGATAATGCTGTGAAAGTACTGCACTCAATATGTGAACAAATTTGGAAAACTCAACAGTGGCCACAGGACTGGGACAGGCCAGTTTTCATTCCAATCCCCTAAAATGGGCAATGCCAAAGAATGTTCAGACTACTCTACAATTGTGCTCATTTCACAAGCTAGCAAGGTAATGCTCAAAAATCCTTCAAACTAGGCTTCAGTAGTATGTGAATTGAGAACTTCTAGATGCACAAGCTGGGCTTACAAAAAGCAGAAGAACCGGAGATCAAATTGCCAACATTCACTGGATCATGGAGAAAGGAAAAGAATTCCAGGAAACATCTACTTCTGCTTCATTGACTATGAATATAGATTTTTTATTTGTACTTTTTGTAAACAAAATTACTTTTATTTAGCATGTACTTTTAAAAATTCTGAACTAAGTTGATTAGTCAATTTTGATACTCTAGTGCTTATGTGATCACAGATGATTCAATGTTTTCCTGCATCTCTCACTAGTTTATGTTAAAATTTAAAAGACAGGGACTTCCCTGGTGGTCTAGTGGTTTAGAATCCAGGTGCCAACACAGAGAACATGGGTTCAATCCCTGGTCCAGTAAGTTTCCACTTGGTGTGGAGCACCTAAGCCCTTGTGCCACAACTACTGAGCCCAAGCTCTGGAGCCCGTGAGCCTCGACTATAGATGCCTGCATGCCTGGAGCCCATTCTCCACGGCAAGGAAGCCACTGCAAGAAGAAGTCTGTGCATCGTACTAGAGAGAAGCCCGCACACAGCAGTGAAGACCCAAACCGATGAGTAAAATTTTTTTAAATTGAATGGTATAATGACTGAAAAGGTATTTTTTAAATCTTAACTGTAAATTTTGGGGGGCTTCCCAGGTGGCGTTAGTGGTAAAGGATCCACCTGCCAATGCAGGAGACACAGAGAGGTGGGTTTGATCCCTGGGTCAGGAAGATCCCCTAGAGAGGGAAATGGCAACCCACTCCAGGATTCTTGCCTGGAGAATCCCTTGGACAGAGGAGCCTGGTGGGCTATAGTCCATAGGGTCACAAAGAGTCGAACACGACTGAAGCAACTTAGCACGCAGCACATAGATATTTTAAAATTGCAGTTAACAAAAATCTGAATTTAATTTCCTGTGTAGTATACATAATAACTAATCTTTATTGAGAACAGACTATGTGCTAAGTCCTGTTCTGTGCATTTCATGTTTATTTATTGACTTATTGCCTAGAATAGCATAGCATGTATATTTTACCTGGGAGAGCACAACATCTGACAAAAGCAGTCTTTTTTAAGTTTTTTGAAAAAAATTATATGCCCAGTAAATAAAATGATGACAGCACAGATAAGCACAAAAAATTAGCTCATACCCATAATTCTATGATTCATAATTGGTTAATACTTTAGTGTATATCATCATACATGTGTATATATTTTATAGACACACATATCATATAATTGAGATCATACTGCACATGGTTTTTTAACTGCATACACAATTTTGTGATAAAATATTTCTTGATGTTGTGATGGGGCCTATACATTAGCAGGGAACCACAGCCATGCATGTTTTTTTCATTGAAGAAAGGTCCTCTTCTCTTTGGAAAAATCACCATTTCCCATTGGTCACAAATGTTCAAATTGCTGGGGCAAGGATGACCCATGGTGGAGACAAATGACAGATTGGGAGGAAGTAAAGAAAGGTTATTATCCTAAAATGTTCATAGTAAACTTGCTGTTCTTTTTTTTTTTTTTGCAGAAAGCTAATGAAACATTTTTGGATATCCATGACTTGTATCATTAAGCATGCATCTATTACCTTCTCCAAAGGGTGGTATTTTTCTAAAGAGAGGCATCTAAGGCACTCTGAGAAGGTAACAAGTAGAAGAGAAGACCTTTATTTAACATTCCTAATAGAGCTCCTTACAGTATACTTCCTGTTTTTAATATTACATAAAATATAGAGAAGATACAACAGTAAATTTCTGTAAGAAGGTTTCATTAGGAACCAAAATCTTTGGTCTAACTTGGACAAGGCTAAAAATTTCATATATGTCAGCAGGGTTTCAGAACAACAACTGGTGAGGAGATTGTAAAATTCTCTTTTTTTAAGTCTTTATTGAATTTGTTACAATATTGCTTCTGTTTTATGTTTTGGTTTTTTGGTCGGGAGTCATATAGGATCTTAGCTCCCCCAATAGGACTCAAATCTCTCCCCTGGCATTGAAAGACAAAGTCTTAACCACTGGACTGCCAGGGAAGTCCCTGAAATTATTAGAGTATGTCACAAGGAGTTGAATCATACACTGTAGGTAAGACCAGAGATAAGTCTGAAAAGGGAAGGAGAGATAAAAATTAGTTTTATCTGAGCTGAGTTTTTGCAGCAGTACCAATTAACACAGAGTAAATATGTAATAAACCACTTGTGAACCCTCAGCTTTGGAGATGATGTGATAAGCATATCTCTTATGGCCTCACCCAAGGTTAATGCTTTAGTGAGGATGGGAATTTCCATTAAATGAGTAATATAGTCTGTGACTAATCTGAGGAAATCCGGGTAAGATGACTTTGAAAACATCAGCTGAATTTACCTGAGAAGTCAATACAGAGATAAGGGGTTATTTACATCTAACAGATGAGAACCTGGCTTCTTGGTGTCCCACAGCTTTTACTCTGAAGCTAAAGTCAACTCACTTTTTAGCCATATTTGTGTGTCAGTTGTGCCTGTGGTCAACATTATTAAGATCTTTAAAGGACCCACAATAGTGCTCAGTCATGTCCAACTCTTTGGATTGCAGCCCACTGGGCTCTTCTGTCCACTTAATTTTCCAGGCAAGAATACTGGAGTGGGATGCCATTTCCTCCTCCGGGGGATCTTCCCAACTCAGGGATCAAACCCATGTTTCCTGTGACTCCGGCATTGCATGTGGATTCTTTACCCACTGAACCATCTGGGAAGCCCCTTTTAAAAGATAGCAGTGAGGTGTTTTCCCCCCCCGCCCCTAATAATGTAGAGTAGTTGGTTACAGACTAAACCTTCCCCTGACAACCAGAAATTCTGGACAATACACGAAAACATTGCTTAAAGACATTTGAAAACTATGATACCACCAAAGGCTTTGAGAGAACAAGATTCCTAGGAGAAGGTTCATTGGATAAATTGAGGAACCTCCTTAAATCTTCAAGGTCCTGTCTGTTTCCCAGGTCCTCAAACTTACCATGGACATGAAGTCACAACTATTTCATCAACAGGTTGTGCAGGGTGCTTCCGTTTCCTCCAAGGTGAGTGCTAGTCTCCAGTGCAGATTGCATTGCTCCTGAAATGGGATGAGCTGCTGCAGCTATGGCACCAGGTCCCATAAGGATCTGATTTCTTTCATGAGTTCTGGAGTTAGAGGAAGTAACATGTTGTAGGGTATGGGATTCTGTTTCCTTGTTGGGTCTGAAGAGGTCAGTTGAAAGATCAGGAATGCATAGATGTTAATGTCTTATAGGGTAAATGTTGACCAATGAAGATTAAGTCAATCAACAGAGGGAGCCATTGAATAAATTCCTGTCTTTTTCTTCCTCTAACAGACTGTTCCAAGACAAAGTGCTTCTACACAGTGAGCTTCTCTGCATGAAGCTGTGGTCATCTGCAGACTAATCTATATCTCCTTTTCCTCCTTTTCTACCGGCTTTATTTTCCTTTTCCTTTTACTATCTCAGAGTTATTCAGTTCAGTTCAGTTTAGTCGCTCAGTTGTGTCCGACTCTTTGTGATCCCATGGACTGCAGCATGCCAGGCTTCCCTGTCTGTCACCAGCTCCCAGAGCTTACTCAAATTCATGTCCATTGAGTCGGTGAGGCCATTCAACCATCTCATTCTCTGTCGTCCCCTTCTCATCCTACCTTCAATCTTTTCCACCATCAGGGTATTTTCAAAACAGTCAGTTCTTCACATCAGGTGGCCAAAGTATTGAAGTTTCAGCTTCAACATTAGTCCTTCCAATGAATATTCAGGACTGATTTCCTTTAGGATGGATAGGTTGGATCCTCTTGCAGTCCAAAGGACTTTCAAGAGTCTTCTCCAACACCACAGTTCAAAAGCATCAATTCTTTGGCTTTCAGCTTTCTTCACAGTCCAACTCTAACATCCATACATGACCACCGGAAAAACCATAGCCTTGACTAGACGGACCTTTGTTGGCAAAGTAATGTCTCTGCTTTTTAGTATGCTGTCTAGGTTGGTCATAACTTTTCTTCCAACAATAAAAGCGTCTTTTAATTTCATGGCTGCAATCACCATCTGCAGTGATTTGGGAGCCTAAAAAGATAAAGTCTGTCACTATTTCCATTGTTTCCCCATCTGTTTGCCATGAAGTGATGGGAACACATGCCATGATCTTAGTTTTCTGAATGTTGAGTTTTAAGCCACTTTTTCACTCTCCTCTTTCACTTTCATCAAGAGGCTCTTTAGTTTTTCGCTTTCTGCCATAAGTGTGGTGTTATCTGCATTTCTGAGGTTATTGATATTTCTCCTGGAAATCTTGATTCCAGCTTGTGCTTCATCCAGCCTGGTATTTCTCATGATGTGCTCTGCATATAAGTTAAATAAGCAGGGTGACAACATACAGCCTTGACATACTCCTTTCCCTATTTGGAACCAGTCTGTTGTTCCATGTCCAGTTCTAACTGTTGCTTCCTGACCTGCATACAGATTTCTCAGGAGGCAGGTAAGGTGGTCTGGTATTCCCATCTCTTTAAGTATTTTCCACAGTTTGTTGTGATCCACACAGTCCAAGGCTTTGGCATAATCAATAAAGCAGAAATAGATGTTTTTCTGGAACTCTCTTGCTTTTTCAATGATCCAGCGGATGTTGGCAATTTGATCTCTGGTTCCTCTGCCTTTTCTAAATCCAGCTTGAACACCTGGAAGTTCACAGTTCATGTATTATTTAAGCCTGTCTTCGAGAATTTTGAACATTACTTTGCTAGCATGTAAGATGACCACAATTGTATGGTAGTTTGAGTATTCTTTGGCATTGACTTTCTTTGGGATTGGGATGAAAACTGACCTTTTCCAGTCCTGTGGCCACTGCTGAGTTTTTCCAATTTGCTGGCATATTGAGTGCAGCACTTTCATAGCATCATCTTTTAGGATTTGAAATAGCTCAACTGGAATTCCATCACCTCCACTAGCTTGGGTCATAGTGATGCTTTCTAAGGCCCACTTGACTTCATGTTCCACGATGCTTGGCTCTAGGTGAGTGATCACACCATCGTGATTATCCGGGTCATGAAGATCTTTTTTGTACAGTTCTTCTGTGTATTCTTGCCACCTCTTCTTAATATCTTCTGCTTCTGTTAGGTCCATACCATTTCTGTCCTTTATCAAGCCCATCTTTGCATGAAATGTCCCCTTGGTATCTGTAATTTTCTTGAAGAGATCTCTAGTCCCCCCATTCTGTTTTCCTCTATTTCTTTGCATTGACCATTGAGGAAGGCTTTCTTATCTTTCCTTGCAACTCCTTGGAACTCTGCATTCAACTGGATATATCTTTCCTTTTCTCCTTTGCATTTCACTTCTCTTCTTTTCAACAGCTATTTGTAAGGCCTCCTCAGACAACCATTTTGTCTTTCTGCATTTCTTTTTCTTGGGGATGGTCTTGATCACTGCCTCCTGTACAATGTCATGAACCTCCATCCATAGTTCTTCAAGGACTCTGATTATCAGATCTAATGCCTTGAATCTATTTCTCACTTCCACTGTACAATCATAAGGGATTTGATTTAGGTCATACCTGAATGGTCTAATGTTTTTCCCCACCTTCTTTGATTTATATCTGAATTTGGCAATAAGGAGTTCATGATCTGAGCCACAGTCAGCTCCCAGTCTTCTTTTTGCTGACTGTATAGACCTTCTCCATCTTTGGCTGCAGAGAATATAATCAATCTGATTTTGGTTTTGACCATCTGGCGATATCCATGTATAGAGCCTTCTCGTGTTGTGTATACTTCCTAGTGAAAAACTAGCACTTAACCTGTATCCCAGCATCTGTTTTCTAAGGAACTTAGGCTAAGACAATGAAAATTTAGAAAAGTGAGCCCAGTTTGACCCTAATGTCTCACTTTAGCCATTTGTCTGTTTATGAGTAGAAGTCAGGAGGCTGAGAAGCTGAGCAGAGTTTCCAACATTCTTACAGTGCTTGTGGTCAAAAATGAAGACTCAGGCTGACCAAGGAGAGACTCAGGCAAACACTCCAGTTTTAACTTACAACTCTACAAGGGCTAGACAGTAAATCAACTAAATCCTTGATTTAATGAAACTTAATCTTCCTTTAGCTAACAGCTAAACTGCCAAGCAAAAATGAATGCTCTCTTTAAGGTATTTTAAAATATAGATTTTATTTTTATTTTAAAATAAAGAATTTAAAAATATCTCTACAATTTATCATACATAAAATTATCATGTATATTGTTTAGCTGCCAACCAGAAACTACCAGGTATACCAGGAGGTGAGAGCACCTGACTGAAAAACAAGAGGAAACAGATTATAGAAATATACTCATTGGAGATCCAAATATCAGAATTATTATACATGATCTTTAAGATAATGTATTAATATGTTCCAGAAATAAGATGACAAAATGGAAAATCTCAGTTTAAAACTAAAAAGTCAAAAATTCTTCAAATGGAAATTATAGAACTGAAAAACATAACTAAAATTAAAAGGCAAAAGTAGTAGATTAGGAGCAATTTAGGAGAGAGGGAGAGAGAAAGAGAAGGAGGTAAGGAGAAGGGTTGGTGAGCATATGAAGCAACTAGAACTCATACAGTAGGAATATAAAATGGTATAGTCAACTTGGAAAACAGTTTGGTAGTTATTTATTAAATACCATTTCACTTAGCAATTTCATTCTGACCAAGAGAAATGGAAACATATGTGCATAGAAAAACATATATGCATGTGTATTTACAAATATTTGTATACTCTTTACTCAAAATTGCCCCAAGCCAGGGAAATCCAAATGCCAGCAACAGGTGAATGGATTAAAGATGTGGTATCAATACAGTAGAGTTACTAAAACAAAATAAAAAAATTAACAGTAAAACAGACAACCCAATTTTAAAAATGCTCCATAAAACTTTTAAGCAAGGCCTTCACAAAAGAGGATATCCAAGTAAGTAGCAAATTCATGAAAAAGCTTTTCAACCTCATTAGTTATCAGGGACATCTAAATCAAACCACAGTGAGATAACCTATCCCCAAAAGAAAGTCTACATCAAAAAAGAAAAGACTGTCAATACCAGGTACAGAGATAAAAAAACAGGAACTCTCATATTTTTTGTGAGAGAGAAAATTGGTACAGGAACTTGAGAAAATTGTTTGGCAGTATACATGAAAGCTGTTTGTATACATACCATATGACACAGCAATTTGGCCACCTCATGGGAAGAGTTGACTCATTAAAAAGACTCTGATGCTGGGAGGGATTGGGGGCAGAAGGAGATGGGGACGACAGAGGATGAGATGGCTGGATGGCATCACTGATTTGATGGACGTGAGTCTGGGTGAACTCAGGGAGTTGGCGATGGACAGGGAGGCCTGGCGTGCTGTGATTCATGGGGTCACAAAGAGTTGGACACGACTGAGTGACTGAACTGAACTGAACAGAAATGCATATGCATGAGTGAAAATTGTCACAGCACTACTCATAATGGTTCTAATCTGGAAACAACACAAGGGCTCACTCACATAAGAATGGATATACATAGTATGGTGTATTCAAACAATGGAAGAATTCAACAATGATCATGAATAAATTCCTGTTTAATGCAAAATATGAATGAATTTCATCAATACGGTAAGTTAAGTTAAAGAAGCCAGATACAAACTGATACGTACTGCATGATTCAAAATGTGTTAAGTTTAAAAATCATCCAAGCTTAATAATGATATTAATCAACAGGCATAAAGTGTCAGTTAAATAAGATGAATAAGCTCTAGAGATCTGCTGTACAACATTGGACCTGTAATCAACAACAATGTATACTTAAAGTTTAAGAGGATATATCTCATGTGGTATCCTTATCACAAAAAAAATGTTAAAAGAAAAATACAACTCCCCATACTAAATGATGGTGTTAGAAGTCAGGATAATGGTTATATTAGTCAGGGAGATAAAGGGGGTAACAAATTGGGAGAGAAGGAGGGGCTTCCTTGACTTGGTTATGTTCTATTTCTTGACCTCATGGTAACTATAAAGGTGTATTTTTGCTGTGATAATTCATAAAACTCTATGCTTTTGGTGTTCTGTATGTTATATACTAATAAAGTTTATTTAAAGTTAAAGGAGATCAGGGTTTCCTGGTGGGCTAGTGGTTATGAATCTACCTGCCAGTGCAGGGGAAACGTGCTCTAGAGCCTGAGAGTTCACCTAGAGCCTGTGCTCCGCAACAAGAGAAGCCACTGCAATAAGAAGCCCCTGCGCCACAACAAGAGAAAGCCCGAAAGCAGCAATGAGGACCCTGCACAGCCAAAAATAAATAAATCCGTTAAAAAATAAAATAAAGGAGATCAAAAGAAGCCATGTGTTGGTATAATGGAAAATAAAATGAGCATTTATTGAAGGATTTGTGCTGTTGAATATATATTCATTTTCTTCCTCACTATAACTTGTTGGAAAATATACTTATTGTATCTTTATTTTACAGATGAAAATACCAAGCCTAAGAGGAAGTAGGCAAATTGTCCAAGTTCTTACAGCATGTTTTTCTGTCTCTAAAACTTTTGTTTTTTGTACAGTATTTATCTTCTCTTGTAGTTTCCTTCCAAATTCACAAATTGCCTTGTCCGACATACCTCATTTAAATAATCTAGATGGTTGAATCTAATCATGTAAATTAAATTCTGAAGAATAATAATCTATCACATATAAATATATAAATCTGTTTTTGCTTTGCAGATAATCTCTTGTGAATACAACTTCTCATGGTAACAGAGAATTTAATGGAATTTCTCAACAATAAGCCTAAGAATACTTGCCAAAGCCCTTCCAGTTAAATGCAGCCGAAGTGGGAGAGTAACCAACACTGATGTATTCCACTCATTCAAAATGAAAGACATGTAACTTTTTCCCCCTAAATCAAATCAATCTGTCTCCAGCTTAGAAGACAATCTAGTTTTTATCTGGCAGAAAACCTAATTTTATTCATGGATTGGGTGGGTGAAACTTTTTTCCTATCTCACAATTCTATAAGGAATTCTGGGGCTTATTGGAAATTTGAGATGGAACCTTGACCTTGACTCTAATTGTCACAGTCAAAACTGTTTACTGGTCAAGTTAAATAGTGTATTCCATCCCCAATTGCACTGTCAGGAACCTCAGTGTCATGCAGTCAGGCAGGTATGCCTCGTGTGAGAAGTGGGCAGCCTCACCAGAGTCAGTCTTTCCCACCACCCCTGTCCCTCAAGTCTAGGCCTCTCCACTCTATTTCCATCTTGGAACCCTGATCTTTTCAGATAACTGACCTCGGAGACTCTGCTCCAGGTTTTTGAAAACAAAGCCTTCTTTCCTGACAAAAGTGAAGCTCAGGCTCTCATAATATAAAAACCTTGCCTACCCTCTTTAGAATAAGAAGCAATCTTTCTGAGCCCACATGTAAGAACACACACATATACACAGAATTACAGGAACGCTGTTGGAAGAACACAAGGGATCTATAACCAAAATATTTTAGGCAGCACTTCGGGCACATCTAAAAAATATTTGGATCACAGTTTAAGCAGGTTTGTATCTGCATAGGTACAGAATATTCTTGCAAATAGGTTGGTGAGGCTGCTGCCAACACAGCAGAATTTTCAGTTAATTTTACAGTCAAAGGCAGATGTGACTGGGTTATTCCTCTGATAAGACCATCCTTTGGAATTTCCCAAAAGCTACAGTTGGGAGTAAAGCAGAGCCACATATCTGGATGAGTGGATGGCCCTTTGGGGGCAGGTTATGAGTGCAGGAGAAAGATTAGTGCTGGAGGTGTTGTAGCTACTGAACAGTTCCATGGATATGCATGCACTCACATGCAGAACAGGGTGGCTAGTCTCCCCTCCTTTCTGGAATGGCACATAGCCTGAGTGTTGGTGCAAAGGAGCACCCCAGGAAATGGGAGGGGTGCTGAAAAATTCCTTAGGAGCAACTCATGTCCTTAATTCGTTTGCTCACGGTTGGTCAATCTGAGAAACAAGACTTGTTTGTGGTTATTTGGGTCTATACTAACATAATAGGAGTAATAATGGTAGTAATTACACCCGTGAGTGAACCTCACCAGCATTCCAGCTACTGTGTTGTTTTGTATCCATCATGCCAGTTACTACACTGAAAGAAAATGCCATTATCCCCATTCTGCAGATGAAGTAACTGGGCAAGTGAGGCCAGGATTAGATGATAAACAGCAGGACTGTTTATAAACAGAAAGTCTAAATTCAAAGCCTAATGTGTTTACCACATTTATTCCTGAGAATAAAGCCTCATATCAGTGCAGAATGCACTAGAGACTGGGATCCCTGTATTTGACAGTAGACAAGGCGAATTTAAACTTGCAAGGACCAGACTACACAAACCTTATGTAAGCTGAAAAATAAAGAGGTAATTTACTATCAGCAGTGTATTTGGATTTTTAAGAAAGTCTTATTGGATTGCCTGGACATCTATTTAGATACTAAGTGGAAACTATGTTCATTGCCTGGGTATAGCACCAACAAGTTTTCAAAAGATCTTAAACAAATAGATCTTAAATTAAAATGTGACTCCTCTTTCTTTGTCCCAGGCAATAAGATCTACTGATCTCATCTTTAAAAAAAAAGAAAGGAAAAGTTTAAAAATTCTAAAAAATAAGCACTCTATAAATATATTTAAAACCCTTGAATGGTAAACTAAGCAGATGACTCTTGTGGTATAGTCACTATATTGGGTTGGCCAAAAAGTTTGTTTGAGTTTTTTCTCAAGATGTTATGGAAAAACCCCTGAATAAACTTTTTGGCCAACCCAGCATCTCTCTAAACTGTTTAATATAAAAGTATGCTTTCATGTTGCTGCTGCTGCTAAGTCGCTTCAGTCGTGTCCGACTCTGTGCGACCCCATGGACTGCAGCCTACCAGGTTCCTCTGTCCACGGGATTTTCCAGGAAAGAGTACTGGAGTGGGTTGCCATTGCGGGAGAGTTATTTATGTCTTTGCACCACTTCTTCTGTTACATGTATGCATACTTTAATTTCCCCTAATCATAGTTACTTTGTTTGCACTTAAAATAGCTTTGCATTCACTTTTCTGCAGCTGTCTATTTGTATTGTTAGTGGTTGCACAGATTCCCTCATTGTTCAATTAGCCATTGTGTGGCTGCTGCATAAGTAAATTGTTTTAAGCACTCTGCTTTTGCAAATACTGTTTTACAAAGATATGTGTACATAACTTTTATTCTTTAATATATATTCCCAATAGTGGGATTACAGGTCAAAAGCCCTGACTCTTTTAGGGTTCTTGTTATATGTTGCTAGAAATACTACATCAATTTTAATGCTACTAACAACTTGGTTTTCACACACATCTTATTGTTCTTTCTAGCCTCTTCCTTTATTTAAGTATTTGATTGGTTAACATCATAATATATTCTATAATTTTGGAAAAACTCAAATAGTATTCTTTCTCAACTGCATTTGAAGAGAATTCTGCAAGTAAGAAAAAAGAAAACTGGGAGGGTGGGGATGGTTGTGCTGCATGGCTTCCAGGATTTTAGTTCCCTGACCAGGGATCAAACCCAGTCCCTGGGCAGTGGAAGTGCTGAGTCCTAACTACTGGACTGCAAGTGAATTCCTGCAAGTAAGTATTTTAAAGATGAAGCAATGCTAACTCTCAGTTAAACCAAATGAAACATATTTTTAATTTTTTTTCTAAAATTGAAAAAATAATAAAAAGAATAAACTGTTTCCCTAGCTTTTCTTTCATCCTTCCTTCCCTTTATGTAGTACAATTCTCTCTTCCCTTATTGTAAAGCTACTTGTTGATTCTCCAAGCAATTGTGACAATATTGAAGACTTTCCAAATATGCACATCCATTTCCTAAATGAGGTCACAAATTTTGTAGAATATTGGTGCAAATGTGGGACTTCCCTAGTAATGTGCAGTGGATAAGAATCCACCTGCCAATGCAGGGCACACAGGTTTGATCCCTGGTCCAAAGAGTCCACGTGCTGCAGAGAAACTAAGCCTGTGCACTGAAAATACTGAGCCCAAGGCCTAGGGCCCATTAACCGGAACTACTGAGCCTGTGGGCCTCCTTTGTGGTAAAGAATCCACCTGCAATGCGGGAGACCTGGGTTCCATCTCTGGGTTGGGAAAATCCCCTGGAGAAGGGAAAGGCTACCCACTCCAGTGTTCTGGCATGGAAAATTCCATGGACTCTATAGTCCATGGGGTCGCAAAGAGTCAGACACAACTGAGTAACCCCAACTACAACTGAGTGACTTTCACGGAGCCTGTGGGCCCTAACTCTGAAGTCTGTGTGCCTCAAGCCTATGCCCCACAGCAGGAGAAGCCACATCAATGAGAAGCCCACACTCTACAATGAAGTTTAGCCCCCGCTTGCTGCAACTAAAAAAAGCCTGTGCAAAGCAGTGTAGACCCAGTATAGCCAAAAAAAATTTAAGAAATTTCCAACTGTGTTTGTTATTTAGCTATTACTTTTATTCTCTGTATTTCAGTAAGAATTAGCTATAAAAGTAAAGTTGGCTTGAGACTCAAGATTCAAAAACTCAGATCATGGCATTTCATCCCATCACTTCATGGCAAATAGATGGGGAAAAAGTGGAAGCAGGAACAGACTTTATTTTCTTGGGCTCCAAAGTCACTGCGGAAAGTGACTGCAGCCATGAAATTAGAAGGTGCTTGCTCCTTGGAAGCAAGGAAGCTATGACAAACCTAGACAGCGTATTAAAAAGGAGACATATCACTTTGCCAAAAACGGTCCATATAGTCAGAGCTATGGCTTTTCCACTAGCCATGTATGGATGTGAGAGTTGGACCATAAAGAAGGCAGAGCACTGAAGAACTGATGTTTTTGAATTGTGGTGCTGGAGAACTCGAGACTCCCTTGGATAGCAAGGAGATCAAACCAGTAAATTCTAAATCAACCCTGAATATTCACTGGAAGGACTGATGCTGAAGTTTCAATACTTTGGCAACTTGATTTGAAGAGCTGATTCACTGGAAAAAAAAAAACCCTGACAATAGGAAAGATTGAAGGAAAAAGGAGAAGGGGGTGGCAGAAGATGAGATAGTTGATAGTATCACTGACTCAATGGATGAGAATTTGAGCAAACTCTGGAAGATAGTGGAGAAGAGAGGAGCCTGGCGTGTTGCAGTCCATGCGGTTGAAAAGAGTCAGAAATGACTTAGTGACTGAACAACAAAAAAGAAAAAAAAAAAAAAGGAAATTAATGTGACTTTTGCATTAGGCACTGAGGAGTTTAAGATTCCAGAGTAAATTATGGCAATCATATTATGAGAAAATTGAAAGCAAAACAGTATTGTATTGTTATCCTGATTTTTTCAAAATACCTAGTAGTTAACAGGCACTTCTTAAATTAGATTGAATTTTCAGTTTTGAACAAATTTCCATGACTCTAGTTGATAGGAAGAAATTTCAGATATGTCATGAAGACTGATTTTATCTATGAATAGATAAAATCTGTAAACAGATAAAATAGACTGATTTTATCTATGAAGAGTAAGCATTTGTCCTTATCCAACAATATATTAGTTATTGAGAAGTTACTCACTTCCGTTGTATTTATATAGTTCTTAGAGATATAGCTGATTGCCAGTAATTACATGGGATGAACCTGAAATTTGAGAAGTCAGGTGACTTGCCTGACGTCGCAAAGTGAGCAGCAGAATTAGGGTCAAGGTCTTTTGCTCCAAATCTTAAATTCTCATCATCATACCCAAGCTGGGGTATTATTAACAAGTTCAAGATTTTGGAGGAAGTATATATATGGGCACCTTTAAAGAGAATATCCTGCTTAGAGGCAAAGGAAGACAAATTTTAGGAGAGCCAGTCCTGAACTACAGATTTCTACTTTTCTTTTACGCCTTCAAGTCAGAGCTGCAGGTTACTGACAAGGGCCCGAGAGCAATCAGGGGTAGGCAGATAGGCAGCTAATGGCAAAAAGCAGAGGGAAATTATTTTCTTTTGCTCCAGGGCTAATTTGAAAAAACATAGCCATGTGGAATGAAATCTTGATTTACTTTATATCTGCAAGAGTTTTAAGTCAGTGAAGTACTGTAGAGATATGTTAAGATTGGTCTTTTTTTCTTGAAACTATTTGCAAATTTTAAAATAAGTTAGAGAAATAGGGATTTCTCTGGTGATCCAGTGGCTAAGACTCTCTGCTCTCAATGCAGGGTGCCTAGGTTCAATCCCTAGTCAGGGAACTAGATCCCACATGCCAGCATGAAGATGGAAGATCCTACAAGCCACAACTAAGACCTGGTGCAGTCAAATAAATAAATAAAAATACTTAAAAAGTAAAAAGATAAACAAAAATTGAAAATTTCACAAGTAAAATTTATTTTAAAATGATCAGGCTTAGATTTCCTGATAGGTTTCAAAACCAAATTACTCTATATAAAGTGGTTAGATAAATTACCTACCAATGTCATTTTCCTTGCTCGGGTATAATTTGAAAAATTAAGCCATTATGACTTTTGTTGTTGTTGTTCCAATCCAAAAGACAAGTACAAATTCAGATTGGACTTAATTTTATTCTAATCAAGATACACACACACACACACATATGAGAAGGAAATGGCAAGCCACTCCAGTATTCTTGCCTGGGAAATCCTATGGACAGAGGATCCTGGTGGGCTACAGTCTATGGGGTCACAAAGAGTTGGACAAGACTGAGAAACTAACACACACACACACACACACACACAAATATATATATATATAAATATTTATATATATATATATATCCTCCTGCAAACTGTGGGACTTTTCAGTCTTCCTAATCAAATGAGCCAAAGAAAATCTTAAAAAAATATGTAGCTGATATCAGATATACCATATATATAATTTTTTGTTGCTTTTCAGTTTCTAAGTCATGTCTGACTCTCTGTGAGCCCATGGACTGCAGCACACAGGCCTCTCTGTCCTTCCCTATTTCCTGGAGTTTGCTTAAATTCATGTCCGTTGAGTTGGTGATGCTATCTAACCATCTCATTCTTTGCTGCCCCTTCTTTTCTTGTCCTCAGTCTTCCCCAGCATCAGGGTCTTTTCCAGTGATTCCTCTCTTCGCATCAGGTGGCCAAAGTATTGGAGCATATATTAATTCAGTTCAGTCGCTCAGTCGTGTCTGACTCTTTGTGACCCCATGAATCGCAGCACGCCAGGCCTCCCTGTCCATCACCATTTCCCATAGTTCACTCAGACTCTTGTCCATCGAGTCAGTGATGCCATCCAGCCATCTCATCCTCTGTCGTCCCCTTCTCCTGCTGTCCCCAATCCCTCCCAGCATCAGAGTCTTTTCTAGTGAGTCAACACTTC
>SJYQ01096675.1:44616-58476 GCA_006410935.1 Redunca redunca
TTTCTTCAATTTCAGTCTGAATTTGGTAATAAGGAGTTCATGATCTGAGCCACAGTCAGCTCCTGGTCTTGTTTTTGTTGACTGTATAGAGCTTCTCCATCTTTGGCTGCAGAGAATATAATCAATCTGGTTTCGGTGTTGACCATCTGGTGATGTCCATGTGTAGAGTCTTCTCTTGTGTTGTTGGAAGAGGGTGTTTGCTATGACCAGTGCATTTTCTTGGCAAAACTCTATTAGTCTTTGCCCTGCTTTATTCTGCATTCCAAGGCCAAATTTGCCTGTTACTCCAAGTGTTTCTTGACTTCCTACTTTTGCATTCCAGTCCCCTATAATGAAAAGGACATCTTTTTTGGGTGTTAGTTCTAAAAGGTCTTGTAGGTCTTCATAGAACCATTCAACTTCAGCTTCTTTAGCGTTACTGGTTGGGGCATAGACTTGGATTACTATGATATTGAATGGTTTGCCTTGGAAACGAAGAGATCATTCTGTCGTTTTTGAGACTGCATCCAAGTACTACATTTAGGACTCTTTTGGTGACCATGATGGCTACTCCATTTCTTCTGAGGGACTCCTGCCCGTAGTAGTAGATATAACGGTCATCTGAGTTAAATTCACCCATTCCAGTCCATTTTAGTTCGCTGATTCCTAGAACGTCGACGTTCACTCTTGCCATCTCCTGTTTGACCACTTCCAATTTGCCTTGATTCATGGACCTGACATTCCAGGTTCCTATGCAATATTGCTCTTTACAGCGTTGGACCTTGCTTCTATCACCAGTCACATCCACAACTGGGTATTGTTTTTGCTTTGGCTTCATCCCTTCATTCTTTCTGGAGTTATTTCTCCACTGACCTCCAGTAGCATATTGGGCACCTACTGACCTGGGGACTTCCTCTTTCAGTATCCTATCATTTTGCCTTTTCATACTGTTCATGGCATTCTCAAGGCAGGAATACTGAAGTGGTTTGCCATTCCCTTCTCCAGTGGACCACATTCTGTCAGACCTCTCCACATGACCCAACCGTCTTGGGTTGCCCTGTGGGCATCGCTTAGTTTCACTGAGTTAGACAAGGCTGTGGTCCTAGTGTGATTAGATTGACTAGTTTTCTGTGATTATGGTTTCAGTGTGTCTGCCCTCTGATGCCCTCTTGCAACACCTGCCATCTTACTTGGGTTTTTCTTACCTTGGGTGTGGGGTATCTCCTCACAGCTGCTTTAGCAAAGCACAGCCACTGCTCCTTACCTAGGACAAGGGATATCTCCTCACCACTGCCCTTCCTGACCTTCAACGTGGGATGGCTCCTCTAGGCCCTCCTGTGCCCGCACAGCTGCCACTCCTTGGACGTGGGGTTGCTCCTCCCGGTCACTGCCCTGGCGTCGGGTGTGGGGCTGCTCTTCCCAGCCGCCGCCCCTATATATCTGATATCAAATATATCTGCAGGCTGGAGATGCATGAGAGCTGGTGGTGTGATTCAGTCTAAGTCCAAAGTCCAGCTCTCCTGAGTTCCAGGAGAACTGATAGTAGTCTTTCTGAGGGCAATAGAAGACCAGTGTTCAGCTCAAGTTGTCAGGCAAAAAGGGTAAATTCTCCCTTCTTCTGCCTTTTATGTTATTCAGACCTTCAAGGCCTTCAGTAAATTGGATGAGGAACGCAATCTGTTTTACTGAGTCCACATTAAGGAAGCTTTACTGAGTCCACCAGTTCAAATGCTAATGTAATCCTGAAACATCCTCACAAACAAACTCAGAGAAAAAATGTTAGCTAAATATCTGAGCACTGTATGATTCCATCAAGCTGACACACAAAATTAACCATAAGTCCAACCCTTATTAACTTGGCACCCATACCATCTCCTTCAACAATGCTTAATCTCAAAACAAAGACAATGACAAGACAATCATGCCTAACATGATACATCTATTCTGTATATAATCAAAAATGCACTTGGGACTTCCCTGGAGGTCTAGCAGAAAAGACTCCACAATTTCATTGCAGGGGGTGTGGATTTGATCCCTGCTTGGGGAACAAAGATCCCACATTTCTCCTGGTATAGCCAAGGCGGGGGGTGGGGGGGGGGAGCAGTAACCCTTTCCCCAGAAGAGAAGGTAAAGCCCTTGAGTGTAGCTTACTCTTTTCCTTAAAATCCTATAACTTAAATACTATTATGTTAAATTAATATTTATATATAATCAATAAAAAGTGACCATGATATAAAGTCAATACTTCTATGTTACATGGTAAGGGAATAAAAGAGGAAAGAAAACAAAGATACACAGTTGACCCTTGAACAACAGGGGGGTTAAGGGCATTGACCCTCCTTGCAGTTGAAAATCTGTCTGTAGCTTATAGTTGACTCTCCATATCCACAGTCCCCCATATCTTCAGTTCTGCATCAGTGGATTCAACCAACCATAGATCGTATAGTTCTATAGGATTTACTACTGAAAAAAATTCACGTACCAGGGGACCCATGCAGTTCAAACCCGAGTTGATCAAGGGTCAATTGTTTATATATCAACATATATATACAAACTATTCATAATAAAATTGGAAGAAATGCTCCTTATTAATATTCATTAATAATAAGGAATAAATGCTCACAGCCAGTATAGTCCTCATTTCTGACTGGTCATGTGATTGTAGCTGGTATTTATAACTACCTTCTTTTACTACACACTATGTATTCTTTTGCCTTTAGCAAGCACCTCAGTTGGTTATAGTTAGTAATAGTTCCTTGTTTGGTGGTGACCCAAACCTTCATTCCTGAAGGGTAGAGGCTCTTAGTAATCCTGCCTGAACTGGGTTGTTGTAGTTGTCCATTTCCTTGCTTTTGGAATAGAGGACATCATAGTTTATTCCAATTTTCAATACTTCTTATTGTGGCCAATATTTTTTTCCAGTTGTATTGAAATATAATTAAAATAGAACTATATAATTTTAGGGTTTTCAGCAAAATGTTTTGATTTAAAATACATCATAAATTATTATCCAAAAATTTAGTGACCATCCCTCATTTCACACAGACACAAAATTGAAGAAATAGTAAAAAATAATTTGTGTGATGAAAACTTTTGGGATTTACTCTCACCATACAGCCATGTTTATTATAGCCACCATATTGTATGCTATATCCCTAGTATTTATTTGTCTTATAACTGGAAGTTTGTATCTTTTGACTGCCTTCACCCAGTTCCTCCTCGCTGCATGCCTCTCCCACCTCTGATAACCACAAATTTGATCTCTTTTTCTATGAGTGTGATTGCACTCAATTTTGAAGTATAATTACCTACACTACCTTGATTCCTGTTATATAACATAGTGATTTTTTCCCCATAGATTTCAAAATGATCATCATGGTAAGTCTATTTATGATATATCACCATAAAAAGATATTACATAATCATTGACTATCTTCCCTACACTGTACACTTCACACTTGTAGTTCACTTGTTTTATAACTGGACGTATGTCCCTCACAATCTCTCATCTAGTTTTTCTTCCCCCTACCTCCCTCTACTCTGGCAACCGCCTTCTGGTCCCTGTATCTATAACTGTTTCTGGTTTTTTAATGTTTGTACATTTTCATTTGTTTTGTTTTTTGGATTCCACATATAAGTGAAATCATGCAGTATTTGTCTTTCTGTAACTTACTTCACATAGCATAATACACCTTAAAATGTTGTTCCAAATGTAAGATTTCATTCTTTAAAAAAAATCTATCACATGTGTCACTTTTATTATTTTAGTGTTCTGTGACATCTGCCTTTATCATCTGGTGGAAGTTAATCCTTCCAGCTAACTACAAGTATCATAAAATTTTATGGAGTGTCTACAGAATAAAAACTTCAACTCATCTTTGCTTTGTGAAGGCATAAGTATAGTGAATAAATAGCATTGAATCCCAGGCTGATACATATACATTCCAAGTAAATCAATAGCTCCAAATGTTACATATACTCTTGATACTTGTTACTCCACTAAAAGGAAGTAAAATTCATTTGCTGGATTCTAATTTTTAAATTTATTTTTATTTATTTATTTGGCTGCACCAAGCTTATGGCACCCCACTCCAGTACTCTTGCCTCGGAAATCCCATGGATGGAGGACCCTGGTAGGCTACAGTCCATGGGGTCATGAAGAGTCGGATATGACTGAGCAACATCACTTTCACTTTTCACTTTTCTGCATTGGAGAAGGAAATGGCAACCCACTCCAGTGTTCTTGCCTGGAGAATCCCAGGGACGGGGTAGCCTGGTGGGCTGCCATCGATGGGGTCACACAGAGTCGGACACGACTGACGTGATTTAGCAGCAGCAAGCTTAGTTGTGGCGTGTGAACTCTTAGTTGTGGCATGTGCGATCTAGTTCCCTGACCAGGGATTGAACCCAAGACCCCTGCATTGGGGGCACAGTTCTAGTCGCTGGACCACCAGGGAAGTCTCCATTTTCTGGATTCTTAATTTGGCTCCCAGATTGCTACATTATAGATTGTCACAGTATTTTAAAACAAAACATAACCCAAATATTCAGTTCAACTTAGCACCTTATTTAGGAGTTGTCCCTCTGGGTCTAAGTGGAGGAGAAGAAGACAAAAGTAGAAATCTAGGAAAACTTGGTGGGGGGGGGGGCATGTGATCTGGACATCTCCTCCCTGTCCCTGAAACTCTGGGAATATCCCTGAACACTGCGGGAATGACACACCCAGTTCTGCTTCCTGCTGTGGCTGTGTGGCTGTCTTCATTATTGTCCCTTTCTTTCCTATGGAGCTCTCCTGTTGCTCATTTTCCAGGGAGATACCTACACAAGGGATCTTAAGTCCTATGTGTTAGTTTCCTGAATGTCTTACTTAGCTCTCTCCAAGAGGGGACACATTACTCTTAAGTGAGAGACTACATTAACTGTCAGAGTCAAGCACTGCAGCTGGGTCTCAGCTTAGTTTTTATCAAAATTCCCACGCACAGAGCACAGAGCACTGGACCAGCTGCAAAGGAAAGTGTGGCCTGTCTTTTAGACATGGGAGCAATAACCCAGAAGAAAAACAACACCAATTCGTGTGTGTGTGTGTGTGTGTGTGTGTGTGTGTATACATGCTAAGTTGGTTCAGTCGTGTCTGACTCTGCAACCCTGTGGACTGTAGCCCACCAGGTTCCTCAGTCCATGGGATTCTCCAGGCAAGAATACTGGAGTGGGTTGCCATGCCCTCCTCCAGGGGATCTTCCTGATCCAGGGATTTAACCCACATCTCTTGGATTCTTTACCACTGAGCCACCAGGGAAGCCCCCACAAATTGATAACAACTATTAAATGAATTATTATCTGTGAAATACTGAGAACAGTACCTGCTACAGAGTAAGTATTTGATAAAAGTAGAGCAAATCAATTTAGAGGCAATAAGTAGGGGAGTTATGGTATCAGTTGCAAAGATGCTTTATGGATGTTTCGGTGGGTTGCATGATGTCCCCCTAAATTCATATCTACCCAGAAACTCAAAATGGGATCTTATTTGCAATAAGAGTCTTTTCAGATATAATTAGAATAAGGATCAAAATGAAATCATGCTGAGTTAGGGTGAGCCCTAAATTCAATGCAAATGTCCTTACAGGAGACAGGAGAGGGGAAATGCAGGGAGAAGGCAATGTGAAGATAGAGGTTGCGGTGATGGTTCCATAAGCCAAGGAATGCCAAGGGTTGCCAGAAACTACCAGAAGTTAGGAGACAGGCATGAAACATTTTCTTCCTTAGAGTCTCAAGGAGGAACCAACCATGCTAACACCTTGATTTTGGACCTTGGCCTACAGGACTGTGGGAGAATGAATTTCTGTTCTTATAAGCCACCTAGTTTATTGTGGTGGCTCCAGAGAGCTAACCCAGATTTCTGCTGTAAGTCTATACAGATTCTGTATTTGTCAGGCCGTGGAAGAATACAAGCAATCATAGTTCTGGAATGGGCTGAAAGAGTGTGTCTGTCTAAAAACATTCTTGTGACCTTAATCCAAACAGACTTGTACATGCAAAAGATACCAATGCAGTGAACACATTATACCAGTCTAATAATAGATATATTTGGGTCTTTTCTGCCAACCCATACACGTCTCTGAGAACTAATTTCAGAACTAGTTAACTCTGGCAGCTATATTTATAGTATATGACCTTGTTTTACTCCTAAAGCCACTGCCTGTGTCCCCAGGAGCAAGGGACCCCTGACTCCTAAGGCTCATAATTGAAGTCTTTCTCACAGTACTTTGGAACTGAAATTCAAAGCTAGTGGTCAGTTTTTGCTGGTTGCTTAAATGAAGGACATACCAAGTTGTGAGGACTCAGTTGACTACGAGCTAAGAACATAGAGAAACTGGAAAAAGGAAAAGACACAGGTGCACGTATAGAGACAGGACAACAAAACATGAAATAGCTCTAGAGAACAAGGAACCAAGAGATTACCTGCCTTTGTTTCTAATTCAGATCACTTAGGAGCTTCATAACAGAGTCACTACCATGGAGCAAGGCTTCCCTGATGGCTCAAAGGGTGAAGAATCCGCCTGTGATGCAGGAAACACAGGAGACTTGGGTTCAATCGCTGTGTCAGGAAGATCTTCTAGAGGAGGAAAATGGCAACCCACTCCAGCATTCTTGCCTGAAAAATCCATGGAGAGAAGAGCCTGGTGAGCTGCAGTCCAAAGGGTCACAAAGAGTTGGATGTAACTGAGTAGGCAAGGACCACTGGCTTAAGAATAACTCACCAGACTGACTTGCTGATTACTTAGCCTCTCAGTTTCCTCACTGTAGTTGGGACTAACATCGGTACTTCCTGCAAAGAGTGTTCCTTGCATTAACTCTAAAGAACCATTTAGGATGATTAAGGTAACCAAGTGCACCAATGTGAAGCATTTAGAAGTATAACATCACATGCCCTCGGGAAATATTGACTTTTATTGTCATCACCCCATCTCCAGAAGGTAGTTTTTAAAATGTGTCATGCTTCTACATCATTTTATGCTTATTAGTAGTTAGCACATTTAAGCTGCTTTTCCATGTATGTTTATAATTTCAGCTTCACAATAGGTCAGCTTACCACAAACAAAAGCAAAATTTAGTCACAGTACAGGAAGGTCATTTTTCACATTCTAGACAATATTTTAAGACAATACACATCCTAAAACACAAAGTAAATAGTAAAAATATATATAGTTTTCTGGGTATATTTATTGTGGGTATATTTGCTTCCAACTAGATGTTCTTTTTCTATGTACATAATTGATAATTTTATTTTTTTCCTTTCAATGTGTAAGGAAAGTCATAGTGCCTACTGTAGTTTAAGGAGAAACATTGTGAAAGGAAAAGAGAAAAACTTTATTGTAAAAGCTTGTTATCCTGGAAGGTAAGCACCAGTTGGAGCTTGTTAGCTTAGAGGAAATCAGAATTCCTGTTGGAGAGACAGCTGCACGTTTGTTCAGTAAAATGCGTGAGCAGATTTTGGCCCTCTGGGTCAGGTTCAGACAAAGAAGAGTTTAGAGCTTTCATATTAAAGTAGGAATAATTTTTAGATTTTTCACTGGTCCATGATAGAAATCTAAATGCTGAGATGTTGGAGAAAGCTAGAACAGAGAGGTGTAGACCCACAATATTCTGGCTGATTCTGAAAAGAAGATGGCTAGAGATGGCAGGATGGCTGAGAGACTTTGGGGCAGTGAAACAGCTAGTATTCTATTAACGTGTTTCCTTTTTTGTGCTTTGTGTAATTTTCATTTATTACTTCTAACTCCTCAGGAAAATCTGCAATGCACTCATATGCAGGCATAAGATGAAGCTAGTGGGAACTCAATCATCATGGCAGCTGCATGGGCTATACACAGGGAGCCCACTTGAGAAGATGTTAAGTGAGACCCTTTTGATTTAGTGTGAAAGTCAGGGACATCAAGGACAAAATGGTTTGGAGGCCATTTTTGGAAACCCTTCTGTCCTAAAGAAAAACTAGGCAGAAAAGTGAAAGTGAAAGTGAATTTGCTCAGGCGACCCCATGGACTGTAGCCTACCAGGCTTCTTTGTCCATGGAATTTTCCAGGCAAGAATACTGGAGTGGGTTGCCATTTCCTTCTCCAGGAGGTCTTCCCGACCCAGGGATTGAACCTGCCTACAATGCGGGGGACCCGCATTGTAGGCAGACGCTTTACTGTCTAAGCCACCAGGGAAGTCCACCAGGCAGAAAAGAGCACTTTTGAAATAGTCTAATAACTCACTGGTGGCAATCTGCACTGTGCTTTACTCAAGGAAACAGAAAATCAGACATCCTTGGGCCCAGTGTTTGTAGCAACTTGAAAAGGATTACATGACTAGTTCTCCAAACTCTGAGCTCTTTGAGACTTCCCTGATGGTCTAGCAGTTAGGAATACCTCTGCCAATGCAGGGGACATGGGTTCCATCCCTGGTCAGGGAGGATCCTACTTGCCTGGGAGCAACTAAGCCCAGGCCCCACAACTACTGAGCCTGTGCACTAGAGCCTGTCTCCTCAACAAAGAAGCTACCGCACCACAAGGAAGAGAAGCCTCCATTCATGGCAAGTAGGGAAAGCTGCACAGCACTGAAGACCCAGCACAGTTATAAATAAATTAATTAATCACAATTAAAAAGGCCTCTGTCCTCTCTGTAAAGCATGACAAAGTGAACATTAATGTACTGATGATTACAGACAGCTCTGTGAAGGAAAGATGGACACCTGGGAAAGAAATTCAGGGTGCCAAGATCAGCACCTAGAGATTGTGGTGAATTGACCTTCCCCTGTTCTGAATCAGATATTAAAGAAATAAAATTGCCCTTCAAAAGCAACTTTAAAAAGTTATTTTTGAAAAGTATACAGTATAGTGTAGTAAACCCCCAAGGATCCCATTACCCAGTTTCAACAATAACCAATCTTGCTTCATCTTTACCCCATTCTCTTTCCTCCTTTTAAAATTTCATCATTTCATTTATAAATATTTTAATTTATATTTCTAAAATGTAAATGTAAAGATTCTTACTTTATACATAACCATAATGTAATGATCACACTGGAAATAATTGATAATAGCTCCTTAATATCAAATATTATCAATGTTCAGATTTTATTGGTTGTCTCATAAAGTTTATGAGACAAAATTCTTTAAAGTTTTAGAAATTTGATTTAATCTGGATCAAAGGCCACACGCCTGTTTTCTCCTTTTTTTCCCCATATAATTTGTTGGAGAACTTGAGACATTTGTTCAATAGTTTCTCACATTCTGGATTTTGTTGACTGCACTTCTGTTGTTCTTCAATAGACACTTCTCTCCCATATTTCCTAAAGGGGAAAGTGAAACCTTGAAGCTTGATATGATGTAGCTTCACCTTTTTGTTTCAAAATGACTTCATAAGTAGAAGTGTGTGATTTTGTTAGCAGGCACAAAATGCCTGATTGGTTTTCCTTCTGTTAATACTCATTGATGATCATTGCCTCGTTATTTTTAAAGACTGGCAAAAGGGTAAATTTCGCACTGTATTATTTTCTAGAATGAAAAACTTTCCCTTATAAAAATTTGGTTATTCTAAGGTACTTCATGTAGGAAAGACAGGTTAAAATAAATCTTTGATTCTTTCTTTTACCAGTTTTCAGTTCAGTTCAGTCGCTCAGTCATGTCTGATTCTTTGTGACCCCATGAACTGCAACACGCCAGGCCTCCCTGTCCATCCCTAACTCCCAGAGTTCACCCAGACTCATGTCCATTGAGTCGGTGATGCTATCCAACCATCTCACTCTCTGTCGTCCCCTTCTCCTCCTGCCCCCAATCTTTCCCAGCATCAGGGTCTTTTCCAATGAGTCAGCTCTTCGCATCAGGTGGCCAAAGTATTGGAGTTTCAGCTTCAACATCAGTCCTTCCAGTGAACACCCAGGACTGATCTCCTTTAGGATGGACTGGTTGGATCTCCTTGCAGTCCAAGGGACTCTCAAGAGTCTTCTCCAACACTACAGTTCAAAAGCATCAATTCTTTGGCACTCAGCTTTCTTTGTAGTCCAACTCTCACATCCATACATGACCACTGGGAAAAACGTAGCCTTAACTAGACAGACCTTTGTTGGCAAAGTAATATCTCTGCTTTTCAATATGCTGTCTAGGTTTGTCATAACTTTCCTTCTAAGGAGTAAGAGTCTTTTAATTTCATGGCTGCAATCACCATCTGCAGTGATTTTAGAGCCCCCCAAAATAAAGTCTGTCACTCTTTCCACTGTTTCCCCATCTATTTGCCATAAAGTGATGGGACTAGATGCCATGATCTTCGTTTTCTGAATGTTGAGCTTTAAGCCATCTTTTTCACTCTCCTCTTTCACTTTCATCAAGAGGCTCTTTAGTTCTTCACTTTCTGCCATAAGTGTAGTGTTATCTGCATATCTGAGGTTATTGATATTTCTCCTGGCAATCTTGATTCCAGCTTGTTCTTCTTCCAGCCCAGTATTTCTCATGATGTACTCTGCATATAAGTTAAATAAGCAGGGTGACAATATACAGTTTTCAGTTAGGTCTCTACTATCCTCCAAAGGTGACTACTATTTTTTACTATCATTTATTATAATTATTAGATAGTAACAATTATTAATAATTTATTATTAATTGATATTTTATTCATAAATTCAAGCATCTGATATGTCTAAGTCCACTGCTTCCCAGGTGGTGCTAGTGGTAAAGAATCCACCTGCCAATACAGGAGATAGGACACATGGGTTTGATCTCTGGGTTGAGAAGATCCCCTGGAGGAAGGTATGGCAACCCACTCCAGTATGCCTGGAGAGTCCCCATGGACAGAGGAGCCTGGCAGGCTACAGTCCATAGGGTTGGGTTGCAAAAAGTCAAACATAACTGAAGTGACTTAGCACGCATGTAGTCCACTGCAGTTATTTTTTCTCAAAGTGGCTAAACTTACCCAAAGGAAGCCTCTTCAAGTTTGCTCTTTCTTTTTCTTACAATTAAAATTTTTTAATATAATTTTTAAAGATTACACTCCATTTACAGTTATTACAAACACTGGCTATATTCCCCGTGTTGTACAACACATCCTTGTAGCCTATCTTGCACTAGATATTTTGTACCTCCTGCTCCCCCACCTAGTCTATATTGCCCCTCCTTACTGGTGACCACTAGTTTGCTCTGTTCTGACTTCTTTCTGATAGCTTTGATTTCTAATATGATAATATATTTCAGGATTATTTAATATGTTTCCTGACTCAGAACTACAAGCTCCCATTTCTCAAAGGAGCCCTTGTTCCTTTTAGTGACAAAAGGTATTTAGAGACCAAAATGAGGTTGTCAGGGTGCCCCTTGCTACTTGTTTCTAAGTCTTTTCAGTGGACAGTTAAGAATTTTCTTTAAAAGATAACTATATCATGAGCTCATTCTGATCTTTACAATTAAATATCTATAGGACTTTTACTTAATCTCATTGATCCTACATTTTCATTTCACACAGAAAATCTCAGTTCTCAAAAACAACAACATAAATATTTATTTATTTGATCAAATAATACAGATAGACAGTGATGTCAGAATAAAAAGAACATCTGCTACTGTGCTACCATGGTTATTGTTCTAAACTGCAAGTCTGATCAAGTCATAAACTTTGTCTAAACTGCTTGTTTCATTCCCACCCTCTGAAGAACAAAATTAAGGGATATTAACATGCTGTAAAACCCTTCAGGATCTGAACTTATACCACTGGCTAAGCCTGAAGTTTCTATTCTGCTTCCCCATCCCACTGAACTCTGAGTCATCCACCCAAGTCCACATCAGATGCTTTTTTTATGCTGCGTCCTTCTTGGTGTTGCTGCTGCTGTCTAGTCACTAAGTCATGTCCAACTCTTGTGACCCCATGAACTACAGCCTGCCAGGCTCCTCTGTCCATGGGATTTCCGTTGGCACGAATACCTGAGTGGGCTGCTATTTGCTTCTCCAGGGGATTTTCCTGACCCAGGGATCAAACCTGAGTATCCTGCTTGGCAGGCAGATTCTTTACCATTGAGCCACCTGGGAAGCCCTGTATTCCCCTTGCTGCTAAGTTGCGTCAGTCGTGTCTGACTCTGTGCGACCCCAGAGATGGCAGCCCACCAGGCTCCCCCGTCCCTGGGATTCTCCAGGCAAGAACACTGGAGTGGGTTGCCATTTCCTTCTCCACTTTCACTTTTCACTCTCATGCATTGAAGTGGCTCAGTCATGTCTGACTCTTAACGACCCCATGGACTGCAGCCCACCAGACTCCTCCGTCCATGGGATTTTCCAGGCAAGAGTACTGGAGTGGGGTGCCATTGCCTTCTCTGTGTATTCCCCTTACATTGACACAAATGGTCACTCTTTCTCTGTTTTCTACTCTGTCACACATAAGCCTTTATTGGTGCATTTACCACATTGAATTCTAATAATTTACATTAACTATGCATCCTTTACTAGATAGTGCACATCTTGATGGCATAGCTCATTCAATTTTGTATTCCCCGCATCCCCATCCGAGTAAGTCCATGATAAATAGAAGGTACTCTACAGGTACTTGTTTGGTTGAGCTGATTTATTATGACTGAAGAGATACAAAATCTAGCAGTTTTGTTTTCTAATGTTTAAGAAGAGTTCTCTGCAGTGTTTTTAAGAAGAATTTTTTTTTCTACTGGTAACATCATATTGCTAGGAATTAAAGAGGCATGGATAAATTATTTGCACAGGCATAATTGCTCTTTCATCTTTCAGGAGTCAAGTAAACAAAACAGGACTTCCCTGGTGGTCCAGTGGTTAAGAATCTGCCTGTCAGTGCAGGAGACACAGTTTCAACCCCAGTTCCAGGAAGATCCCACACACCACAGGGCAACTAAGCCCCTGTGCCACAAATACTGAGTTCTCATGCTCTAGAGCCTGAGAGCCACAACTACTGAGCCCGCCTGGGGCTGCTACTGAAGCCCGCATGCCATAGAACCCTAGCTCCACGACAAGCGATGCCACTGCAATGAGAAGCCTCTGCACCACAACTAGAGAGGGCCCACACACAGCAACAAAGAGCCATCACAGCCAAAAATAAATGAGCAAACAAAAAAGAAAAATATGCATGACAATATTGGTAATAATAGTATCTGTGAGCATCAGCAAACCTCCATGAAGTGATCCAGTATTCATACCTCTAATGCTAACAGGCAGGATCCTAGAGAGCCTTCAGTGTCTGTATGTTGCCATTCTAGCAGACTATCTGTAATATTCCTCTTAATCAGACTCAGTTCTGCTCCTTCAAAGAACCAGGGCAGAAGGTTAAGTTATTTTCCAATATTATTTTGTAACAGTTTTAAACATGTGCTTTTCATAGTCATCAGGGAAATGCAAATGAAAACTACAATAGGATGCACTGTATACCCACTAGAATAGCTAAGATTAAAATGTTTGGGGGGAAGTCCTAAGATGGCAGAGGAATAGGATGGGGAGACCACTTTCTCCCCCACAAATTCATCAAAAGAACATTTGAATGCTGAGTAAATTCCACAAAACAACTTCTGAATGTTGGCAGAGGACATCAGGCCCCATATAGGCAGCCCATTGTCTTCGAAAGGAGACAGGAAAAAACATAAAAGATAAAAAGAGAGACAAAAGAGGTAGGGATGGAGATTTGTCTCAGGAAGGGAGTCTTTTACGAGAGAAGTTTCCAAACAACAAGAAACACTCTCACTGGCAAGTCTGTGGCGAGCCTTGGAACCTCAGAGGGCAACAGAACCAGGAGGAAAAATAAATAAATAATTTAAACCCACGGATTATGTGCCCAGCTGGGACATGTAATACTCCCGCAGCAGAGAAGCAGCACAGATGCCCACATCCGCCACCAGCAAGCAGGGGC
>SJYQ01096676.1:0-14771 GCA_006410935.1 Redunca redunca
AAAATTGTTCTCCTCTGAACTCTGCAAGGCAGCTGGGGAACTAACTAAAGCAAAATATGTACCTTCTCACCCCCAGGTAAAAATCTGAATGTGCGGAGTTGGTCATAGCACCAACCTAGTGTGTCTTCCAAACACTGAATTTAGGTGATTATTGCTCACCCTGACTTTGTAAAATCTATGCCTGTTCCATTTGCCTTAAAGAAAATCATGGTTGAACTCATTTGATGTGTGTGTATATTTCCAGTCAGCCTTAAAATTGATCATAGCTTTGAGAAATGAGAGAATATATTGAAATCAAGCTTCAGGAGGGTGGGGACTTTGTGAGTCAATCTTGGCCGGAAAGGAAAGAGATCTGGATTCTGCTTTTTGTTAGCAGCTAACCAGCTTTGTGACCTTGAGTGAGTCACTTATCTCTGGGGTCTCAGTTTCCTCTGCCATAAAGTGATCTTTAAAAACTTTTCCAGCTCTCAATAATTCATGATCCTTTCAGCTGTGTTGTAAAAGTATTTTCTTGCTGTTTTCTGCTCAGGTCAATGCGGTCCACCTTTTTTTCCTGGTACAGCAGGGTTTGTGCTTAACCTGTAGATGATCCAGGTTTTTGTTGGATCAAAGCCTTTTCTTTTCAGGTTCTTAGTCTTCTAGGTGTCTGTGACTTTCGACAATTTGTCTGTGCATTAGCACCTGGGGCAGAGGTGGATAAGGATGACAAATATGAGATTTAGGCAAGGTAGTGCTGTAGGCTTTGTCCTGAGGTTGAACATGAGTTTCTTGGGGGATGTTATCTTTAGTTACTTAATTATACTTTCTGTGTCTCCAGGAACTAATTGAAGAAATGGCTTTGCAAACAGATCAACAACACGTGTGTTTTCTAGGACTTCTCCCCTAGGAAGTTCACAGGCAGGAAATTTCATATCAGCATTGTTTTCTGCTGGGGTTGGCATAAATTGTTACTTGCTTTTAGGCTGCTTCAAAGTATTTTTAGAGCCTTTTAGTTTAGTCCACTGTGAAGAACAACAAATGCTAATCCTGTGGTCATAGACCAGGGTGGGAAAGAACTTTCCAAGTGGTGCAGACCAGCCCTGACTCCAGCAGTGCTGAAGTGTTTCCCTTAGGAGAAGACTCTCGTTCTCACCTATGGGTATTGATAGTATTTTTCTTTTCCTTGGTTGTATTTTTAAAACTTAACAACAACAAACCCTCAAGTAGCTATGTTCCTTATAATGATACATAGAAAATACTTGGATCAGTCGTTTGATTTTACAATAAGCTTGCAAATAGTTCACAGCAGGATTTTTTTTTTTTTTTTTTACCAAGCTTTAAACTTAGTTTTGAACTGGGTTATGTTATATGAGGAGCTGATATAGAAAAAGGTGCTATTTAAAGAGATGGCAGTGAAAAAAATATGAACCTCTTGCTTTCTGACCTGCATATGCTATATATTTTGATCAGATGAAATACCCCAATTCTGAAATGTTTCACCTTTGGGAAACTTTGTTCACATATATTTCATTCCCTTAATGTTAAATTTTATGTAAGATTCTATAGCCACTAAGCTAACCATTTAACCATGCTGACTTGTGCTGATGATTGTGGCATAGAAAATAATTAATTTTACAAATGCAACATAATCATTATTCAGGGAAGTCTTATGAACCATCCTGAAATTAGATGGTATTTTCCCCCCGGAAGCATTGTTACACATGGTAGGTGAAATAATACAATGAATGTTGTGCTTTACTCATAGAATGGAGAAAATCTGCTTCTGGAGAATAAGAAGTAAGATTTATAATATTGCAATTTGAAAAAAACATCTTAGCAACTAAAATATTACAACTGGTTTGTAAATAACTTTAAAAAATAGACCATTCATGAGAGATTCCTTATAATATTAAAATATTCCCTAAAAGTAAATTTTGATATCTAGGTATAAGCTGTTTGCTTAAAAGATATTTTAAATGGCTCCATTCTGGGCTTCAGCGAATATTTATCTTTACCAGGACTTTGTCAAATGCTTCAGGATATAAAATGGACCTATCCTAATGGAATAAAATATATCGAGGAGAATTACTAATTTAAGTAGATGATTTAAAACCAGTTACATGCTAAATTGTCAAAGTTAAAAGAATCTAGAAAAAGAGAGTTTATCCTGACCTGGGCTGGATCTGTTGATGAGAGGAAGTGTAAGTGACTCCAGTGGTCTGTTAGAAGTCCTGCTCATCTCTTTGTGGATGCTAAGACTCAAAACAGCCTTTTCTCAACCAGGAGCCTAAGACTCAGAGCTCAGTCACTTCCCCTTGATCACAAAGCTGCTTAGTGAGCTGCTTGCTTGGGAGATAAGAAGAGATTCAAGGTGGAAGGAATATTTTAAAAAGGCACCGAAGTAGGCTTAGCTGTGCTTTTCAGAAGTTAGTGAGTACTGTGTGTGTGCTTGCTCAGTCGGTCAGCTGTGTTCGACTCTGCGACTTCATGGACTGTAGCCCACCAGGCTTCTCTGCCCACGGAATTTTCCAGCAAGAATACTGGAGTGGGTTGCCGTTTCCTACACTGTGGGATCTTCCTGTGGGTGCTGAGCTGATGGGAAATCTGTGCAGTACTGGAAATCTGATTTAGATATGAGGCACGACCCTTTTGAATATCGTTAAATACTTTTCTTGGTATTACGGTTTGTGGTGTATCTTAGGTGCTTAATTATCTGAACTGATGGTGTGTAAGAGAAATGTACCTTTCTCAGTTTACTGTATAATGCATAAATTATGTTGGTCATTGAGTTAAATGTTAACATGAGCATGATTTTACAGATAAGCTGTATTATGAACAGAATAACTTTTTAAACTCTATGAACAGAATAACTTTTTAAACTCTATCGAAACTTTCAGTAATTTCTTTCCCCATTCTTCAATAATCAAAGGTGTCAGACTATTTTTTTAAGTATTCCCTTTTCCTTTGTTGTCTTGTGCTGTTAATTTTTGAAAGACCTGATTATGACATTTATAAGGTACTGCCTGACAACTTGAAAATTTAGAAAGTGAGGCATCTTCAGAATAAAAACCAATTTGCATTGTAAACTTGTGTTTTAATGTAACTTCTGTATAATTTTAATTTCTTTTTAAATAGGAATGGGATATTTCAAGTTGCCTTATTAAATAGGAAATGAAAAGATTTCTGTATTCCGGTGTTATCCGAGGTTTTCAGAATACCCTTTCAAAGCCTCTGGGCCTGTGTTAGATTTCAGATAGTGACCTTCGAAATTCATGGCTCATTTCTCTTTGGCCTTAGAGCAAGTGTCTTTTGGGTTTTTTTCCTTTGCCTTCAGGGCCTTGTCTTTCTTCCACCTTCTGGTAAATTAATTACCAGAATATTCATTGTCTTTTGAATATCAGCCCTGAGGAATCTGTCACTAGTCACAGAGAACTCCTCAGAGTCCCTGAATTAGACTCTGGGTAAATTCATGCTAGAGAACTTCAGTGTATATGTTAGATGTAGGAAGATAGTTTTTTGACCTCGTGTTTCCCTTCATTAAAAGTTTATTTTTTATTACGTCTAAACTAATGAGCCAGTTTTTAAAGATCATTTAAATCTCTGTGATCATACGACACATTTACTTTGGAAAAACATAATTCACCTGTTAAAAAGGTTATCTACTGTGTCTGCAAGAGTTAAAGTCTTGATCTTAGGGCATTGCTAAACAGTGTAGGGCTGTGGTTTGGGGACATTATCTGGTTGACAAAGGTTTTCCTTAAGGATGCAACATCTTGCCTCTGATTTAATAACAAAACTGGAATTGGGCTTCTTTTCCACTTTAAGACCTTAACCAGAGCATCTTTTTTTTTTTTTTTTTAAAGTAAATTAATCCTACAAAGGTCAAAAAGGAAACATTTATTGGGAGTATGGGATTTAAAGCCATGATCTATTAAAAAGCAGGATAATTTGCATCAAGGGAAAACACACAGCTGTGTTGTTGCTGCTGTTGTTTAGTTGCTCAGCCATGTCCAACTCTCTGAGATCCCATGGACTGCAACNAGTAAATTAATCCTACAAAGGTCAAAAAGGAAACATTTATTGGGAGTATGGGATTTAAAGCCATGATCTATTAAAAAGCAGGATAATTTGCATCAAGGGAAAACACACAGCTGTGTTGTTGCTGCTGTTGTTTAGTTGCTCAGCCATGTCCAACTCTCTGAGATCCCATGGACTGCAACACACCAGGCTTCCCTGTGCTTCACCATTTCCCAGAGTTTGCTTAAACTCACGTCCCTTGAGTCAGTGATGCCATCCAAGCATCTCATTCTCTGTCATCCCCTTCTTCTCCTGCCTTCAATCTTTCAAAGCATCAGGGTCTTTTCTAATGAGCTGGCTCTTCAAATCAAGTGGCCAAACTATTGGAGCTTCTGTCTCAGCATCAGTCCCTCCAATGAATATTCAGAATTGATTGCCTTTAGGATTGATTGGTTTGTTCTGCTTGCAGTTCAAGGGACTCTCAAGAGTCTTCTCCAACACCACAGTTCAAAAATTCTTCGGTGCTCAACTTTCTTTATTGTCCAACTCTCACATCCATACATGACCACTGGAAAAACCATAGCTTTGGCTATAAGCACCTTTGTCGGCAAAATAACATCTCTGCTTTTTAATACACTGTCTCTGTTGGTTATAGCTTTTCTTTCAAGGAGCAAGCGTCTTTTAATTTCATGGCTGCAGTCATAATCTGTGGTGATTTTGGAGCTCAAGAAAATAAAATCTGTCACTGTTTCCATTGTTTCTCCATCTATTTGCCATGAAGTGATGGGACTGGATGCCATCATCTTCGTTTTTTGAATGTTGAGCTTGAAGCCAGCTTTTTCACTCTCCTCTTTTACCTTCGTCAAGAGACTCTTTAGTTCCTCTTCACTTTCTGCCATAAGGGTGGTATCATCTGCATATCTGAGGCTCATTGATATTTCTCCCTGCAATCTTGATTCTAGCTTGTGCTTCATCCAGCCCAGCATTTCGCATGATGTACTCTACATAGAAGTTAAATAATCAGGGTGACAGTATACAGCCTTGACATATTCCTTTCCCAGTGTGGAACCTGTCGTTGTCCCATGTCCAATTCTAACTGCTGCTTCTTGACCTGCATACAAGTTTCTCAGGAGGCAGATAAGGTGGTCTGGTATTCCCATCTCTTGAAGAATTTTCCACGGTTTGTTGTGATCCACACAGTCAAAGGCTTTAGTGTAGTCAATGAAGCAGACTTCAATTCCTTCAGTTCAAGAAAGAATTATCAATTCCTTCTTACTTCCTGGAATTCTCTTGCTTTTTCTATCATTCAGTGGATGTTGGCAATTTGATCTCTGGTTCCTCTGCCTTTTCTAAATCCAGCTTGAACATCTTGAAGTTCTTGGTTCACATACTGTTAAAGCCTGGCTTGGAGAATTTTGAGCATTATTTGCTAGCATGTGAGGCAAGTGCGGTTGTGTGGTAGTTTGAACATTCTTTGGCATTTCCGTTCTTTGGGATTGGAATAAAAACTGACCTTTTCCAGTCTTGTGGCTGCTGCTGAGTTTTCCAAATTTGCTGGCATATTGAATGCAGCACTTGAACAGCATCATCTTTTAGGATTTGAAATGGCTCAACTGGAATTCCATCACCTCCACTAGCTTTGTTTGTAGTGATAGAACAACAAATAATCAAATTCAGCTGACTACGTATTTGATTTTACACAAGCAGGACTTTGACCCACACAAGATTGGAAATAACGTAAATCTTTTACTGCGCCTCTATTGTAAAAGTATTATCTTCTGGCTATTTTGTCATATTTTAAGAATTAATGGAGAAATTAAAGAAAGAAATAGGAAGAGTGCTTAGAGAATAAAGGGTTTTATAATGTAGATGATAAATGTGGCTCATCTGCACCTATGGAGGAGAAGGAAGAGGTGAATTATTTTTTAACTACGTCTTTACTTTGAGAAACCATGCCAAGTCTCAACTGAAAAAAATATACAACATAAAAGCTGAAAATTATCTGTAAGAAGGAATCTTAATCTTATGAATGTTAGACTGTTTTCATTATTTATTTTACAAATAGCTATTGAGCACTTACCATGTTGCTAGATGCCAAGATAAATAAGAAATATTCTTATAGGCTTAAGGAACTGAAAGTCCACTAGTAAAACCAGGTAAACAAATAATTACAGCTCAAGGTGGGCTTTATTCTGATTCATATGTGGCAGACTGATGAAAGAATGTCCAGAGGAAATGCCCTATTCTAAGTTAACCCAGATTTGGTGCTCAGTACTGTGTGAAATAAGCATGCTCACAAGGGAAGAGTGAGCAGTGGGCGTTGGAAGCATTTTTATGGGATGAAAGCGGGGGAAAAGTGCAAAAAGCTGTGGATGTATGGGAATGTTCTCCTAGGGTCTGGAAAGATGAATAGGGGTTTCTTCCACTGGAGAAAGGTATTTCAGATAGAAAAACTCCATGTGCAAATGCATGAGTGTTTGAAAGAACACAGTACAGTCGATTCCCTACACGCACACCTTCAAGTTGCGAACTTTCAAAGATGCGAACTTGTGTTCGTATGTAATGTCCAGTTACATATATTGGTTCACATGTCTGGTGTACGGTGTCATGTGTGTGCATCCTCTGCAAGTGGCTGTGTGTTTGTGTGCTTTACTGTACCATGCTGGATAGAGTCCTGTAGTACTGTATCTTTAGTTCAAGCCCAGGATGCCTAGGAGCGAGCATAGAAGCAGGGATGATACCGCTGGTATTGCTAAGGTGTGTCAGCTATTGTACTGTACTACTGTACTTTTCAAGGTACTGCACTGTAAGGTTAAAAATGTTTTCTTTATTTTTCGTTTGTTATTTATGTAATATCTGTGTGAGAAGTATTAAAAACCTATCACAATATAGTAGTACATAGCCTATTATGTTAGTCAAGTACCTGGGCTGACTTTGTTGGACTTATGAACAAATTGGATTTACAATTTCACTCTCAGAATAGAACATGTTCGCATGTAGGGGACTTATTGTACTGGAAGGGAGAATTTCATTAGATGTGAGGAAGGGCGGGGAGCTCAGAGGTGAGGCAGGCAGGTAAGATCAGGAAGCACTCTGACCTGAAGCCAGCAGTAACATCATTCCACTCCCTTACCCCACTGGCCCAGTTAGTCACTAGCGATGGCCCCTACTACCTACACCTGTCTTTCCTTAACTCCTTCCTCAATGCTTTTCCTTGCCCATTGCTGAAGTGCAGAAACTCCTCTTTTCCAAGACATTAATGAATCAAGAAATCTGTTAATAATTCTCTGTCTCATTTGTATGTGAGCATCGCTAATTTCCATGTACAAATCTTTTGGGGGGGGAGCAAGCTTTATTTTTTCCTAAGTGGTTAGCTGGCTGACCCAATACTGTTTTTTGGGCACACGTACATAAATAGTAAAACACCTCTTTACATTTGTTCATTATGATTACACATGTGCTTCTCCAATCCTACTGTAAATGATATTAATTAAGAGGCAGTGATTTTCCATCACCCTTTATGAAGTCCTGCTGTGTTTGCCCCTTGTAGTCAGCGCCCTGCCACGCTCTGCGTCTCCAGGACCCTTGGGAGCATCATCCATGTCTGAACTGAATTCAGTGTAGTGTTCGCCCAAGTCAGGGAGCTTAAGATGACCTAGAAAGTTCCTTCAGCTCTGGAGAACCCTTTTAGTTAATCTGGAGAGTTCTGGGGCCCAGAGTGCGTCTTGAGTGGGTCTTGGAAAGCATAAAGTGGGTTTTGGAAAGCACATCTTTTGAAAACCGTGTTTTCATGTCAAGGGGAAATGCAAAAGGAATGTAATGTATTCTGTGTGCAAGAACAGTTTGTGAGTAGTGCAGTATATAAGTCATGGCATGGATGTCTCCTGGTACAAAACTTATATCCAACTTTGGTGTTCTCTGAATGCAGCCTAATCTGTTTTGAACTTGATAACCAGTGAGGATCTCCCTTGCAGTGGCCATAGATTTGATTTAGTGTCTAGAACTGCAAAGCTTCTCCTTTATAGAAGGAGAATCAATGTTAGTGATAACCAATGTTACTTTTCTTTTAAAACACAATAGTTGTTTGCAATTTGTTCTATTTTTTTTTTCTGTTGAATTTTAGAGGAAGTTAAAAGATAATGATTTTTCCAGGTTTTCAGATAACACTCTGATAGAAGGCTTTAGTGTAACAGAAGCAGACATTTTTGGATGTCCTTATACTGATGATTTTCTTTACTAGAGGGACTTATTTCAATATTGTTTTAATTTCTGGTTTGATAGCATCTTTCTTTACAAATTTCCATTTTAGTCAATTTGCAGATTCTGAAATCTCTGATTCATTCACTTAATATTTATTCTAAGATTATGACTCCCCTATTAACAAGCAGAATAAAATGTTACTCACTCATTGGTTTTTCCCAGTTTGAACATACTTAGAACAGCAATGTGGCCAATGTACCAGAAAACAATGATTATCTAAAATAAGAAAGATAAAACGAACATTTATTGCCAATTTGGCTACTTAATGCAAATAGCACCCAGGTTTCCTTCTTACAGTAGAAGATGAATAGATGTGTCTATAGGTAATGATGACTGGTGATTACACTAATGATCATAATACAATGATAATGACAAAACTTTATTACGAAGAGGAGACAGGTACCATATAGAGCATTTTTCATGCATCACCTCATTTAATTTTCCCGGTTCTTTTCTTTTTCATCTATCAGAGATTGGTAAAGATGTTTGGGTATAATTTTGTGAGTGATCTTATGAACTCGTCGATGCATTTCCTAAAAACACTGTTACTCAAGCTTGAAACTTTTCACTGAAGATTTAAATTCTATCATTTTAGTTATAACATGTAAAATATGAAACTAGTTTAGTCTTTCTTATAATCCATGGATCACAAAGGCAAAGTAGTTTTAAACCCACACCAGCAAACTAAAAAGCCATTAAAGTTGAAACTGAAATGTTAATTCAGTATCATGGATGATGCCATTTTGTTGAAACTAACATTACACAGAACATGTCTAACTAATGCTTGGGGATTCGGTGTTTTCATATATGCACGTGTCATATATGGCAACCAACTTTCCTCACTCAAACTATTTCAGAACTTCGTACAGCATGGCATAAGAACATGTGACTTTTGCTTGAGAAGTCAAATGCATATCAAACCACCTTTCCATGACTGCTTTGTATCTCTTTGTACATGTGGACACAGACGGGCATCAAATACTCTTGCTAACTTGGTGAATTAAAAACAAATTTAATTTTAAAGTTCTTGTAGAGAGAGAATTTTTGTTTCCCAGAATTGTTTGGGCACATCTGACTGTCCCTCTATCACCCCCAATAGGCTAAAGAAATTAATACAGTAGAAATAATAAGAGGATGAATGGCTAAGTACTATGCTAATATAAGCACTATCTCATTGAATCTTGCAGCAACCCTGGGAACCAGGTCGTCTTGTTATCCCTCTTTTGTAGATTACAACGCTGTATCTTGGACATATTGAGTAATACCTCCCAAAGTCACATGACTAGTGGCAAATGATTTTGAACTTGGGGACTTTCTTTTCTTCCCCCCAAACTTTAAACATTTTATTTTGTATTGGGGGTATAGCCGAATAACAATGTTGTAGTGGTTTCAGGTGAAGGGACTCAGCCATACATATACATGTATCCATTCTCCCCCAGACCCCCCTCCCATCCAGGCTGCCACATAACCTTGAGTAGAGTTCCATGTGCTATACAGTAGGTCCTTGTTGGTTATCTATTTTGGTTATAGAGTCTGTAATACCCCCACCAATAGCTTTATTTCTTTATTAATTCTATAAATACATATCTTTATGATGCAGGAGGTACCATGTCAAATGCTTCCCATTTATTATAATCTTTACAACAGTCTCAGCAGAGTGGCACTGTCGTCTGCCTTTGGTAAGCTAAGAAGGCTCAAGGTCAGCCCCCACCTTAAAAGATACAAAAATTTAAAGACTCATTTTCAGGGTCAGTTTTAAAAGCAGAATTTAAAGTGATGTCTTCATTTTCTAGAGCTTCAGGAGCTTGATTTATGCTTTACAAAGAAAACCAATCAACCTGGAGATCCTATATTTATGCTGATTTTTAAAAAAATAAAACCTTAAAAGATGTTATTAGAAAATGTGCCTATTAAACTATTTAAAGGCCACCATTGTATGTGAGCCTTAACAAAAGATATGAAATAAAAGCCTTGTGAAATGAAGTTTTCTACATTAGAAAAACATTTTTGGTCAGAAAATTTTGTGGCAGATTTATCAATGTGTTAAATATTTCATTTACTAATAGAGCTATTTGGGAGAAGACTTGTTTACACTGGAGAACTGAAGGAAATGTAATCCAAATTACAGGGCATAATTGATTCTCATTGATATTCTTATAGTACCCTCTGGCTTATATGCATCTCTAAAATGATTATTAAAAAATACTCTGTCACCATCTATATAATTTATGTAAGATAGTTGACTTTTAATATACCGATAGCTCTGAAACTAATAGGAACTCTAGGTGAGCATGTGTGTGTGAGTATACATGTGTGTATATAAGTATACACACACATAACCCTGTGTGTGACCCATGAATCCAACTGGAGTTTACTTGCTTTTGCACATTGAATTTTAATTTTGAATTACTGATACCACTCATGTTCAAATATGACTTTGCACAGAGCAGAAATTACTGCCTTGGGAACAAACAACTTTTTAAGGTCTTTTTGAGTTTTCTTTTTTTAAGTATAATTATGTTGTTCCTGCCTAGCTCAATTGGTAAAGAACCTGCCTGCAATGCTGGAGACCTGGGTTCAATTCATGGGTCGGGAAGATCGCCTGGAGAAGGAAATGGCAACCCACTCCAGTATTCTTGCTTAGAAAATCCCATGGGCAGAGAAGCCTAGCAAGCTACATTCCATAGGTTTGTAGTCCATCAGTCCATAGGTCAAGAGTCAGACACGACTTAGCACTATCTTTCTTTTCTTTTCTAACTTACGTTAGTTTCTGATGTACAGCAAAGTGATTCAGTATATATATATTCATTTTTTCCATTATATGTTATTACAATATACTGATAGAGTTTGTGCTACACAGTAGGACTTTGTTGTTTATTTTCTATATACTAATTTGTATCTACTGATCCCAAACTCCTAATTTATCTTTCCCCTACCCTGTTTCCTTGGGTAACTATAAGTTTGTTTTCTTCGTCTGTGAGCCTCTTTCTACTTTGTAAGGAAGTTCATTTGTATCATATTTTAGATTCCACATATACATGATCATTTGATCTGTCTTTCTCTGTTTCACTAACTTTACTTAGTATGATAATCTCTAGGTCCATCCATATGACTGCAAATTGCATTCTTTTTTTAGTTGAGTGGTATTCCATTGTAAACTCTTAATTCAACAAGATACATGCACCTTAGGGTTCATAGCAACCCTATTTACAATAATCAAGACATGGAAGCATCCTAAATGTCTATCAATACATGACTGGATAAAAATATAATATTTAAGGTCTTTTAATTGATTACTTCTGCTTGAAGGATGATACATTGTGATGGAAAATAGAAAGTTCAGAAAGGTTCTCCTCATGCTACATGTAAGTTTTATGGAAAATTATTGTTTTGGTTTGGTTTTAGTCTCTTTCATTTAGATATGACCTTCTCATCTGTTCAGAAATCTTTACTGGTTACTTGCTAAATTGCAGAGGAGTCTGATGATTAACTAGAGGGATGGAGTCTCTGACCTGGTGGAAATGGTGAGTTAGACAGACAGTAAACAAGTCTTGATCCCAAACTGTGATGAGGATGGAGGAGAAGACTTGTGACAGGTTGAGTTTCCAAGGTTGAGCAGGTCTTTGTCCGCTCGCAAAGGAAAGAGAGTCAGGTGGATGCAGACTCTGCATAGAAACTGGGAGGTATATAATATGGCGGTTACATAAGGTTAGCCCAGGGGTACGTAGGTCATTAGCTTGGACAGGCCAAAGGTCTCTTCTCATGTGTGGATTTGAGAGTTGGCTGAGTGCCCAAGAATTGATGCTTTTGAACTGTGGTGCTGGAGAAGACTCTTGAGAGTCTGTTGGACAGCAAGGAGATCAAACTAGTCAATCCTAAAGGAAATCAACCCTGAATACTCATTGGAAGGACTGATGCTGAAGCTGAAGCTCTGATACTTTGGCCACCTGATGTGAAGAGCCGACTTACTGAAAAAGACCCTAATGTTGGGAAAGACTGAGGGCAGGAGGGGACAACAAAGGACGAGATAGTTGGATGGCGTCATCAACTCAACAGACTTGAGTCTGAGCCAACTCCTGGAGACAGAGAAGGACAGGGAAGCCTAGCATGGTGCAGTTTATGATCTCAAAGATTTGGACATGACTTAAGGACTGAAAAACAACGAAGGAGATTCAGCCAGTGCGCTGGGGCACTCCTATATGAAAGAGAGAGAAGAAAGAGATAAGAAAAAGGCAGAAAAGTGGGAGAGGAACTGGAGAAGATTATTAACCAACACTAGGTTGTGGGTGGGTGGGTGCGAGTTTAAGGTCAAGGGCATAAGGGATTCAAGGTATCATATGTGGCTGTGTGTTTCAAGACAAGCTCTCTACAGAGTCATTGACTTCAGCAATTAAGTGGTCGTTGGTGACTTTATCAAAAGCAGTATCATAATCCCTATTGTCTAGTGAATTTCTAGAATCTTCAGTTCAGTTCAGTCACTCAGTTCATGTCAAACTCTCTGCGACCCCATGGACTGCGGCACGCCAGGCTTCCCTGTCCATCACCAACTCCCAGAGCTTGCTAAAACTCATGTCCATTGAGTCGGTGGTGCCATCCAACCATCTCATCCTTTGTCGTCCCCTTCTCTTGCCTTCAGTCTTTCCCAGCATTAGGATCTTTTCTAATGAGTCAGTTCTTCACATCAGGTGGCCAAACTGTCCAACCTTCAGCTTCAGCATCAGTCTTTCCCATGAATATTCAGGACTGAATCTAGAATCTTAGAAGGGGAATTGACTGATAAGAAAGCCGAATAAAACTAGTCTGTTTTTCTAATGATGGTGGAACTACCATAGGCATCTTTCTTACCACCTTTAGGGTTACAAGTGAAGTCCCTGAGATGAAAAGGGAGAACAAGGGGAGAAAGCCTTATCCAAACTACTTCAAGGAAATGGACAGTGTACATAGGCTCATCTTGAATTTTTAAGGGGTAGGATTTATCTTAAGTAGCTTATAAATAAAATCACTCGGGTTGGTTGCTGATTAAGAAAATGCACACCAGCTTGTCAGAATGCCAGCGGTTTCTTAATTATTTAGCAGTAAAAGAGGTTTAATTCCTTGCCTGCTTTCAAGCTAATGGGAGCATAAAGGGAGGGTGAGTTAGGGTCCTGCAGTCCCAGCAAGGTGAGGTGGCTTCCAGTCCCCAGTGTTCTGCTGTGAAGGCATTGATGATGGAGAGATGGTTACAGACAGATGTGTTTCTGCCCGTCTGTCCCTGTTTCTTTTGCTTGTTCACTTGCCCTTGTTAACTTTCTGCTTCATTCTCCCGGGAGCAGCGATGACCTTCCAGGTTGTACACACCTGATTTTTTTGCTCACTAGCACATTTTTAGTCTGTTCCTTTAGGAACTGGAAAATGCATATTTTCCCCAAAAAGGGAGGAGGGGGGAGGGAGCAAAAATTGGCAGAAAACCCTGCAAGAAAATGAGTTTGACAGATTTGTTCAGTTCTGGATTTCTGTCTTCCTGTTCCCTAAATCTGTCAGAAAAAGCTCAAGCCCTGCCCCCACGATGAATAAAATCCCTAAGGCCACTGTCTGAAAAGAGGGGAGACACACATCATTTTCTCTCCAAATTATCAGAGGAAGATCCATGCAGACAGAACCAAGACACAAATCATTATCTTCAAATTATTGGCGGGAAATCAAATTAATGCTGGAGGCTTTAAGATGGGTGGGCTAATGTGGAGGAGGGAAAAAAAAATAATTGGAAAACAGAATGTTTCATGAATAATAAATAACGTAAAATCTAGTTGTAATTTAATCCGAATCCTACCACTAATGGATTGCTCATGATTAGCGGCGTGGCATGTTTTTTGACCATTTCTTGAAATTTCACCTCTCTACCTATGCTATCTCTCCTGAAACCTTTATCTTAGTATGTTTAATTGCTTGTTTACACTTAGTTGTCTCCAGTTAGGCCAGGAGCGCTGTGAAAGCTGAGACCAGGTATACACCCACAGTAAATGTTCCAGAACGTTCCTTTGTGCATCAGAAAAGTCAAGCCTTTTTAATTTGGCAGAGGTTGATCTAGCGAGGGATCCAGCTTTAGAACAGAGGCTGGACTAGTGGAGTTCTCTTCACAGATGCCCTGACTCCATGCTTTGCTCTCTGCATTTGGGCCATGGCTGCTACGAGGGCTGGTGGAGCTTATCTCTTGCTGCAGGATGGAATGACCCCTTGACTGGAGTGGGGGGTGGTGGTCAGTGAACCCCCACTGAAAATCCCACCTCTGCACCAACACAGAAGAACCTTAGCAACTTTTATACACTTTTTCCAGCCTTAACAACTGAGTAGGGTAATTATACCTACCTCCCTTGGCTGGTAATAAGACTCAAGATAATTACTATGAAACCACTTTATAAATGATGAAAGCAGCAGTTATTGTTGGGGTTGTAAGAGGACAGAACAATAGCTGCAAATACTATATTTCGTGTGCAATGTTTACTCTTGGCAAGGGGCCTTATATAGAGAAGGTTATA
>SJYQ01096678.1:0-32457 GCA_006410935.1 Redunca redunca
ATAGTCATATACTGTTTGGGAACAATCAGTTTCTCTCTCTGCCTCTTTCCCCTCCCCCCTCCACTTCTATTGTGCTTAATCTGAAAAGTCACATACAGTGAACAGCCTCCTTTTTCTTTTCCTGTGATTTCCTTCTTTTGGTGGTTTAGAGCTGCAGGGCTGCTTGCCCTCAAGTGTTTGAAGCCACCCACACACTTTTGAAGTATCACCTCCAGCAGCTGACAATGTGACACAATCAAATGGGAGTCGTGAGTGCCGCCATCGTTTGTTTCACAAATCCACTATGGAAATGGGTCTGTAGGAGGAAAGGAAAAAGAGAAAATGATATTCCATGACTAGAATTTTTTGAAATGAGAAATAAATTGGGCCATGTTTATTTTAAAATAACCACTAGTGAGAGTGGGAACTAAAAGCAAATCTACATCAGAGAATCTGGGGCGTCAAAACAATCCACATGAAAGCTGTTTGCATGAAGACCTGGTATAGGGAGAAATGGTATAGGGAGGACTTTAGGAAGATAATGGCTTCCCTGGTGGCTCAAAAGGTAACGCGTCTGCCTGCAATGTGGGAGACCTGGGTTCGATCCCTGGGTTGGGAAGATCCCCTGGAGAAGGATGGCAACCCACTCCAGCACTCTTGCCTGGAAAATCCCATGGATGGAGGACCCTGGTAGGCTATAGTCCATGGGATTGCAGAGTCGGACATGACTGAGAGACTTCACTTTCACTTTAGGAAGATGGCCAAGAGATAGGGCACCAGGATCTCAGATGAGAACATTATAACCTCAAGGTCACCTGATTATGGCATATATCAAATCTGGCCCACCATCTGCTTTTATAAATAAAGTTTTATTGGAACACAGTCATGTCCATTCATTTACATGTTGTCTATGGCTAGTTTTGCATTGGAGTGGTAGAGCTGAGTAGCTGTGATAGAGACTGTATGGCACATAAAGCCTAAGACTTTACTAGTTTGCTCTTTACAGGAAAATATGCCAATCCCTGATATAACAAAATTGTATCAGCAGTTCTGAGTGCAAAAAGTAAGCTCTACCAAAGAGAAATGCCAAGAATTACCAAGTGTATTAGTTTCCTAACTATATTAAGTAACAGTTCTGAGTGTAAAAAATAAGCTTTAACAAAGATAAATACCAAGAATTACCAGGAGTATTAATTTCTTCTGTAACAAATTATTACAAACTGGGCATCTTAAACAGCAGAAATTTGTTCTCTCATCGCTCAGGAAGCTAGAATTGCAAAATCAAAATGTGGGCAGGGCTGGTCACTCTGCAGGTCCTGAAGGAGAATGGGTTGCGTGTCCCTCTCCTGGCTTCTGGCGGCTGTCAGCAGGCCTGGGCTTGGAGGCACAGGATTCCATTCTCTGCCTCTGTGTTCATGTGGTTCTCTCCCCGTGTCTCTCTGTGTTGTCCCCATTTCTGTCTCCTATAAGGACACGTCATTGAATTTAGGGCCCACCTAAATCCAGAGTGATTTCATCTTGAGGTCCATAACTTAATTATATCTGCAAAAACCAGATAAAATCACATTCACAAGTACCATGGGCTAGGACTTGTTTGGGGGGAAATCTTCACTGCACCACCAAAACTAGGTTAGCCATGTTGGGGGAAAAGGAGGCAGCTCAGGGGCTTTGAGGATTGCTCTGCACATCATCCACCCACTCCTGAATGTGGCCTTCGGAGGCAGTGATAACATTAATATTAATTTTGACAAAAAGTTTTTATAGTTGAAGGAATATATTGAATCCACCGACAACCCTGAACTATCATCTTATAACCCGGTTTCTACTTTCTTTATTCAGTTTTGCGTCACTCACCTTTATGGTCCACATGTAGAAAATCTGGGGAATTTAAGCTACTGTGGCCGTAGTACGGCAAAGTGAACAAAAGACGGGCAGAAGGAAGAGGTTCGGGACCAGGAAAGTCGGCTCCTGCAGCCTCCTCGTTGAGGAGCATTAGGTTGGGAAGCCCTTGGATAGTAGCGGGGAGGGAATTGAGTAAGGCCTTTCAAGGCTGCAGGAATCTCTTTTGTCAGAGAGGATTTTGTTTTGTTTTTCTTTTAAATCTGTGATTTGGAAACAAAGAAGTGTGGCTCTTCACTCTAGGTCTCATCTTGTCCTTTGTTTTATTCTCTTTACCAGATTTCAGACTAAAAGCAGACAAAACTGGGCGGGGTGGGTGGTAAGGAAAGCAGCCTATGTTTCTGCTAGGATTCCTTTTTTTTCCCCCATCAAAAAATATACCATTTTGACCAGAATTCACAAGCACGAGTGGAAGGAGTGTGGGGGGAACGTCTGAGCAGAAGTGACAGTTTCTCATAGGGATCATCCTTGACTGGCACTGAAGCCAAGCAGGGGAGAAAGAATCAGGGAAGTCAGGACTCCTCTCCCGAGCAGGGACGACAGTGCCTTGGGGCCATGTCAGGCAGGCCCCGGGCAGGAGAAAGGAGAAGCCACAGTAGGTGCCAAGCTAGGAGCGCCCTGTGCTCATGTCCTTCTGCCTGAAATGCCTAGAATCACCTCCTTTCTCCTGTGTGAGCTGTCTTACCTCCAGGAGCTAGGATAAGTCAAAGCTCCACAGTCTCCTCTAATTTTAAGATATTTTCTAAGAACTCGTACCTTTGGCACGGTGGTTTTTTAATTCTCCACTCATTTGTGGCAGAGTTTCCTGCATTCATTAAATGTGACTTGCATGTTCTAAGCTGCACAAGCTAGTTAAATGGACATCCATAACGGTGATTTTAAAAAATAAAAAGCACTTCTCTAAATGCACTGGAGGGGAGATATGACTTTTCCTTTACCATGTTAGAGTTTCTGGTTGGGACTGACATTAGACAGAATTAGTGGGGGAAAAAAGCATACGAACTTTAATAGCACATACATGGGAGCCCTCACCAGAAAAATGCCCCGAGGAAGTGACTGCGCTTCCCCGATGCCTCAGTGGTAGAGAATCTGCCAGCAGTGCAGAAGATGTAGGTTGGATCCCTGCGTCGGGAAGATCCCCTGGAGGAGGGCAGGGCAACCCCCTCCAGGGTTCTTGCCTGGAGAATCCCCGTGGACAGAGGAGCCTGGTGGGCTACAGTCCATGGGGTCACAAAGAGTCGGACAGGACTTAGTGACTAAGCAACAGCAAATTGAAGGGGCCCAGGTGTTTACATCGTAGGTCGAACAAAGAGTAGCAGTTGTGGAAAGGTAACTAAAATATGCAAGGTTTACTATACTAGACATTAAAACTGAGAGCTTTTAAAATGTTTCTTAAATCACTTTAAAACAACAAACAATGAGAAAGCTGTTATATATTAACGTACATTTATATGCAAAATATATATTTCAAAAAAAATATTTTTTAAAGAAGATTTTAAAAATCCAACCAATAAACCTTAAAAGCAGAGATATGTGCCTCTAACACATAACCTCAGCGGCTTCCACCCATCAGCCCTATGTGTTCCCTATGAAAAGATCTAAGAGAGAAATGAGCATGTTAATTAATTCCATTTGTGGCCTTTCCCACTCATCAGGGACACAGGCGTCTCTTCCCTAAAGCGAGAGGAATCTTCTTCATGATGTTCACGATATTCAATTTCCAAATGAACAAATAAATAAATAAAAATATTTGAGGAGGTGAAAGGGTTATTTTAATAAGGTCTGTGTGTACAGCTTTCTCTCAGCCTCGACACCATTTCTGTCGATAAGGATGTTTCTTCCTCCTGGCATAGAGGGCACCTTTCACATAGAAATTTTCTTTCTTGCTTTTTAGGAGGTAAAAAGAAGGTCAGATTCTGGCATCTGCTATTCTTCAGATGCCTTTAGCTCAGTTAATATACCAAAGCAGCACAATTTGGGGCAACACGTCCGAACTCCTTGAGTACCACGTATTCTGCTGGAAACATCGCTCCTCTCAAGTTTCCTTCATCACATTCCAGTGTACTTTGAGTCAAGCTACTACGTGGGCTTGGAAGTCAAAGAGACCTGGGTTTAGATTCCAGTTCCACCACTCACAAGCTGAGTAATCAGGGTTGACACTAGAATAGCCAGGGGGTTAGAGGCACCAATCCCCGTGCAGTTGAAAGTTTGAGTCTAACTTTACAGTTGGGTCTCCATGTCCATGGTTTCCCATCCTTGGATTCAACCAGCCTCTGATTACTTGGTCCTGTGGTGGTGGTTTGGTCGCTAAGTTGTGTCCGACTCTTGCAACCCCGTGGACTGTGGCCCACCAGGCTCTTCTGTCCATGGGATTTTCCAGACAAGAGTACTGGAGTGGGGTGCCATTTCCTTCTCCGGGGGATCTTCCCAACCCAGGGATCGAATCCAGGTCTCCTGTACTGCAGGCAGATTGTTTATCAACTGAGCTATGAGGGAAGCCCTTTGGTACTGTAGTACTTCTTTACTGAAAGAAAAAAAAAAATCCATGTGTAAACAGTAAGTAAGTAAGTGAAGTCGCTCAGTCGTGTCCGATTCTTTGTGACCCCATGGACTGTAGCCTACCAGGCTCCTCTGTCCATGGGATTTTCCAGGCAATAGTACTGGAGTGGATTGCCATTTCCTTCTCCAGCAGATCTTCCCGACCCAGGGATCGAACCCAGGTCTCCCGCATTGTAGACAGACGCTTTACCATCTGAGCCACCAGGGAAGTCCTTTTCGGGCCTGCATATTGCAAAACCCGTGTTATTCAAGGGTCAATTGTAGTTGATTTCTCTAGCCTCCTTTGGCTCATATGTAGAGTGGGGATAAGCACCTACTTACTGTGCAGAAAAGAGTTACGTAGCACGCCTGTGGCAGCTGTCATCAGAAAGACCTGATTACAAGGTCGGCCCTTGGCTGGTGTCTGGGAATTTGGAATTTGAGGAGGGTTTCTACCATTTCGTGATTGATGATAATGGTTCCCTGGGCCTAACCTGTTTGGAAAGTAATGCGGTTTGTGCTGAACACCTGCGTTCCTCTCTGGAGTCTGGGATTTGGGTGCATGCTTGGCAGCGCGCCTGCGTGACCAGCCCCCAGTGTCAGTGCTGGGCACCGAGTGTCTCTCGCTCCTCCCGTGACAGCGCTTCCCCCGAGTCACCACGACCAGCACTGGGAGAATGAGGCGCACCCTGTGTGATTTAGGACGCCTGGAAACGCGCGCTTGATTTCCTCTAAGCTTTGCCCCACGCGGCTCTTCTCTGCTGATTTTGCTTTGTCTCCTCTTGCTGGACTCTCAGCCTTGAATAAGACAGTGTCCCGAGTTCTGTGTGTCCTCCTAGCGAATCACTGAAACACACTTGGTGGAGAGAGAGGTTGTTTTGAGGACTCTTGGTTTGTTCTGGCTGCTACAAAAAAAGAAGTAAATAACTACAGATTCGGTAGCTTATTAACCACAGAAATTTATTTCTCACAGCTCTGGAGCTGAGAAGTCAAAGATCAAGCTGCTGCATATAGTGACTTTCTGAAGGTCCTCTTCTGGGTTCGAAGCTGGTCCCTTCCTACCGGGCCTTCACACGCTGGAAGGGGCAAGGGATCTCTGTGGGTCTGTTATGATGGGCCACTAATCCCCTTCATGAGCCTTCCTTTAGGATGGAAGCACCTCCCCAAGGCCGCACCTACTAGTGCTGTCACCCTTGGGGGTTAAGATTCCATTTCAGCTAACTCCCAGGAAAACTCTCTGGCTTCCTGTTTCTCGTCTCCTTTCTCCCCTTATCTCCCCATTCTTCATCAGAAAGGTCCAGAACAGTGGCAGGAAGAGCAGGCAGCCATAACGATCAAGTCAGAATTGTGTTTGGCACATGGGGGAAAAGGAAATGACAGGGAACCTCCACAGCGGAATTATTTTTGTTCTGATACAGAGCTGAATTAGTGTTGTCCATTTCAAAGCAATCGCCTTGAGAGGCTCAACCCTTTATTAACGATGCTCCAAACATTTTGGGATATTTATTCTTGTAAAGTGAAAGTGTCAGTTAGTCATATCTGACTCTTTGCGACCCTATGGACTGTAGTCTGCCAGGCTCCTCTGTCTGTGGAATTCTCCAGGCAAAAGTCCTGGAGTGGGTAGCCATTCCCTTCTCCAGGGGATCTTCCCAACCCAGGGATCGAACCCAGGTCTCCTGCACTGCAGGTGGGTTCTTTACTGATTCTGAGCCACCAGGGAAGCCCATTTATTCTTATAACTGGCTTATAAATCCCTGTTTAAAAAAAAATTCACTGCATCCCTTTGCAGTCACGCTCCATAGAGTATAGCTCCCACCAGGCACCCCTCTGTCTTTCAGTATTTGCCTCCTTAATTGTCCCAGCTCACTGCTCTAAACTGAGAGAGGATTGGCTCAAGGCCTCTAAAGGGCACTGGTCCAGCTACCGGGCTACTACTGATGATCAGCGATGCCCAGGGACCCCTGGCCCTGACATCAGTGGGGACAGGAGAAGGTGGAAAAGGAAGGAAGAAAAATAAACACATATAGACAGCAAAGCAATAGGAGTAAAAAGAAGGCAAAATACAAGAGAGGAAGGAATTAAAAAAAATAAAAGTGGAGGAACAGTTTATGACTCATATTTTCCAACCTCTGAATGTAGTGAAGCCTGTTGCTCTTTTTTATATTATAGCCGGTTCCCAGCCACCTGGTGAAAGGAGGTGCGGTGGGGTGGGAGAAGGTGAGAGGTGTGAAGAGGGGCTCCCCAGAAGCACTCATTTTGGGTTTTATTATCTACTAAGGAGTTTCTCTCTTGGCAGTTAAACTTTGCTCAGAGAAAGTTGGGCTATGAAGCAAGCTACCTGATCTATGAATAAAGAAATCATGTCCTTTCTTTTCAGAGTTCTGGAGCCATTATCTGTGGTGTGACAGTTGACTACAATAGAATGAATTGTCATATCACCAATGGTGGATTAAGGGATGAATGAGTGACCTAAGTGGGTGGACAGGTCTATTATAACTGAGAAATAGTTTGATTAATAGAAGGAAAGGCTGCGGAACAAAAAAAGAAATCAAAAGGAAAAGATTGCTTTAAAAAGAGAAATTGATGCAGAGAACTTAAAAGAATAGGTTGTAGGTTGTAAACAAAATACGTAATGATATAAAAAGAAAAAAATCCATGGTCCTGTTCTGCCCCACCCCACTTATAAATTTCACTGTGTAGGCAAAAATCACTCCTACATGTGGCTGTGTGTGTGTGTGTGTGTGTATAAAAACAATTTATTTAAATTACCTGAGTAATATACCTGGTGATGGGAAAGACTGAAGGCAAAAGAAGTGAAATTCGCTCAGTCGTGTCCCCAAAGACGTTTTTCAACGTGGACCATTTCTAAAGTCTTTTCTTGAATCTGTTACAAGGTTGCTTCTGTTTTCTGTTTTAGTTCTTTGGCCCCGAGGCCTGTAAGATCTTAAGTCCCTGACCAGAGATGGAACCCTCCCGAGGGAGCGGCAGGGGATGAGATGGTTAGGTGGCATCACTGACTCAGTAGGCATGGACTGGAGCAAACTCTGGGAGACGGCGGCGTGCTACAGTCCGTGAGGTCGCGAAGAGTCAGACGCGACTTAGCAAGCAGACAACAACGTGCCTGGTTCTCTTTCACACTGTGTATTTGTCTCCAGAGTGTAGAACATGCAGACGACTAATGACGGACCCGGAGATTACTGCTGAGTAATTTCAACCTTTAGCTTTAAGAGCAAAACAGAAAAACTAAGACGTCACTTATTCTTTATTTTCTTATTGTATTTGTTTCTTTTCGGCTGCACTGGGTTTTTGCTGCGCAGCAAGCGAGGGGGCGCCTCTTCGTTGCCGCGCGTGCGCTCTGGGGCGCGTCCTCAGCCCTTGCGCCTCTTGGGCTTAGCTGCTCCTCGGCGTGGAATCTTCCCGGACCAGGGGTCAAACCCACATCCCCTGCATCATCAGGTGGACTGTCCACCGTACCACCAGGGAAGTCCTACTTATTCTTTTTTTAAACAGATGTGTCTTATAATTCTACTCAATATTTGTTTTAATAGACTAGTTTGACACCTGGGTCACTTGGTAAAAATAGATTTTATAGAAAAGTGGAAAGTAGTAACGTACTCGAATGATAATTGAAAAGCCTTTTGTTCCAGGGAGATGAAAACATGCTCTAGTGTTTCTTTTACGAATCAACTGACTATCGAAGGAACACGAAAGATTGCAAAAGGCCAGTGCATATAATTAAAATGTTTATATTGGCTTTCATTTCATAAAGTGAAAATTCCTACTAAAACTGTTCATACAAATATAACATTTTAAAACACTTATTATCACTTTGGTGCCTTGGCACTTACTTAGCTTTGTTATGATGATCTAAAGTGGTTCATGGCCTTGACTGCACATTAGAATTATCCGGGGAATTTACAAAAAAATCCTGCTGCCCAGGCAGCAGCTCAGGCCAGTAAATCAGAGTCTTTTAGTGGAACGTGGTATTTTTAAAAGCATGCCGGGTGATTGCCGTACATGTGTGCTAAGTTGCTTCAGTTGTGTCTGACTCTTGGCAACCCCATGGCCTGTAAAGCCCGCCAGGTTCCTCCGTCTGCGGGATTCTCCAGGCAAGGATACTGGAGTGGGTTACCATGCCCTCCTTCAGAGGCTATTTCTGACCATGTTCCGTCAAAGCTTTGATCCACCAATTCAAGTAGTCCCTGACCGAGCCTCACTTTAACCATCACCTCTGTTAGAATCATTCTGTCCTCCACACTAAGAGGAGAGCGCATAGCACATCGTGTCTTTGCAAGTCAGGTCTCTGTTTCATTGTTTTGTAATCTTCAGTACCTGATAGGAGTTCAGTAAAGCAGTGACATCACATCTATTTCTAACCAGGGTCGTGGAGGAAGGTTGCCACCATTTTCAAGTTGGCAGATTCTGGGAATTCCTTGGTGGTCCAGTGGTAGGACTCAGCCGTTTCACTGCAGTGACCCAGGCTCAGTCCCTAGCTGGGGAACTAAGATCCTGCAATCCATGTAGCAAACAAACAAAAAAAAGTAGATTCCTCCAGATTCCTCCAGAGAGATGATGTGATTTATTTACACACATAGCTCTGAGTCACCTGGCACTTGGCCAGTCAAAAGTTTCAGAGCCTGATGTTTCAGATCCTTAGCCAGTGGACATTTTTATCCCAGGGGCCAGGGCCGAGGATGCGCTTGCCTGAATCAGCACAGGGCTTGCTTGGAAAAGCAGAGGGAANGGGGGGCATCTGACCTCTTTCATGCCTCTCATCTTGCCCCCTCGGTGGAAACAGAGGCAGGAAGCATTCCATTCTACCTCCTCTCAGCTTTGGGGAGTGTTCAGGTGTTTCTTTTACATCAGTGACCACAAGCCCATGAAGGTGAGTGAATTCAGAATTCTAGTGACTCCCCTGGCAGCCCTGACAGACCCATGCTCTTCACACTCTCCTCAGCAGCCCCTGCTTGAGACACTGTCCATGAAACAGAACGTGGTCCACTGGAACAAGCCCGAGACTTATCATAAAGCAGGCTTATCAAGGAAACTGGATTAACAAGCCACAGAGAATGACTTCGACTCTCAGTGACCCACTGGAGCTAGAACAGCTCTTGAGAAATCTGGCATTCAGGATTCACTGTTTAGGAGCCTCCGAGAGGAGAGGTGGTGACCTGGTGTGACAGCGTGTCACCGATGTCCCAAAGAATCCCGGGCTAGGGAGCCACACTCCAGAGAAGCTAGGGTTAGTCAGGGGTGAAGAGAAATGCAGGAGCCAACAGCAGGCGGACTTCCCCTGCCCTTTTCCTCCTCTCCCTCCCCTGTTAAATCCTTTCCTTATTCCTACCGAAGAGAAAGGAAACTGTCCGAGACCCATTCCTGTCCACAGAGAAGGCAATGGCGCCCCACTCCAGTACTCTTGCCTGGAAAATCCCATGGACGGAGGAGCCTGGTGGGCTGCAGTCCATGGGGTCGCTAAGAGTTAGACACGGCTGAGCAACTTCCCTTTCACTCTTCACTTTCATGCATTGGAGAAGGAAATGGCAACCCACTCCGGTGTTCTTGCCTGGAGAATCCCAGGGACGGGGGAGCCTGGTGAGCTGCCGTCTATGGGGTTGCACAGAGTCAGACACGACTGAAGCGACTTAGCAGCAGCAGCAGCATTCCTGTCCAGAGTTCTCTCTTCCCTGAAGCAGGACATAGGACCTGGAAGGGACCCTAGGCTTTATCTAGCAAAGCTTCCTTCTCCCACAAATGCGGAAATGCAGCCCAGAGAGGTCCTTACAAAGTGCTTGTGTACTGGTGCCTCGTAGGCCAAAGGTGGCCTGCACAGCCTTAGAACAAGACTTTGTTGTAAAGATTGAAAACCCATGCTCTCTCTCTGCCTCTCTCTCTCTCACACACACACCTTCCAGAAAGCGGGAGACACAGCCACAAGAGGCTCGCAGTCTAGCACGGCAGTAAGCACCCAGCGGTTACAGTAATCGCGCAGCCACACCACAGTGCAGTAACCACACAACACCGCAGAAGCCGCCCAGCCACAGTGTGCCGCGCCCCACAGCACCGGTCTGGGCTGTCTTGCCCACCTGGTCCCTGTAGAGAACTGAGTCTGTGGCTTTCCAGTGATGGGTTTATCCAGAGTCTCGTGGCTAGTGACAGACTCGGGCAGGAGCCCAGGTCAAAGCTGAGAGTGGCACTGGTGAGAACAGCAGGGGGGCCAGGACCCAGGAACCCCCGCCTGGCCCCGAAGTGCTGCTGGACGTGGAGTCAGGGTACAGGGCGCGTGCGGCCAGCGTGGCTGAACCGGCTCCGGTGAGGGTGATGGAGGGGTAGGCGGTGGGTGGCCATCCAAGCCGCTCAGCAGGACCTGCGGGTCCCCGAAAATGACGAGAGCACAGTGCTACAGCGACTGTGGCAAGCCGTTCTGTGTGGCTTGTGGCACTGGGGAGACTTGGGAAACTGGTTAGCCAGGCCCCAGCCACGGGGCTGGCAGTCAGGGGTAGGGGCCCAGTCCCAGTTTGGAGGCGTGGTTGGAACGAGGCAGAACTCAGCCTTGGGAGAAGAACTGTAATAGCAGAACACATCCAAGGGTAAGAGAACAATCCTAGGGCTCAGTCACATGGCTGGAGCCGGGATGGGACGTCAGAGCCGACCTCGGAGGTGGCTGGCTGGCTTTTTGCAGAACCACATGGGCTCTCTGAGTTCCTCCTTGCTGTGGTCCTGAAGCCTGGGGTGAGGGCCGAAGGGGTCAGGTAGCTGAGAGCTCAGCATGGAAACAAGAGTGTCTTAGGATCGGGCATCTGGGCCAGAGACATATTCCTGGTCAGATTCCTCAACCCCCACCCCCCACCCACTATTTCTCATTCACCGGCAAACCCAACCTTCACAGAATTGAAAGACTGATTTTGCCCTCAGTCTTCACCACATCTTTTCTCATATTTATAAATACCAGTTCTGAAACACAACAAAGAGAGAGTTCTGAGAATTCTTCAGCTTGGCAGCAGGAGGAAAAATGAACCCACAATGCCGCCAGGTACCCTGTGAAACAACAATGGTGCTTGTCAGCTGTAGCTTCCAGTGGGCATAAAGTGTGATGAAATAACCCAGTTTTGCAAAAGGGGGGAAAAAGTAAGTGACAGCTCTGCAGACAGATTGTGAAAGACTTGTTTCTGCAGCTACAGATAAAAAGTTTTACTGAAATGCCTTTAAAGGTGACCTTCTTGAACAATTGTGTCTCACCGGGAAGCAACTCTAGTTTCTAGGGCATGTTTCTTTTTGTTAAATTGTGGAAAAGAGAAATCATGTAATCTGGGCAAAAATAAACACCAGTAAGGTCACCCCGGAGAAGGCAATGGCACCCCACTCCAGTACTCTTGCCTGGAAAATCCCATGGGCGGAGGAGCCTGGTGGGCTGCAGTCCATGGGGTCGCACAGGGTCAGACACGACTGAAGCGACTTAGCAGCAGCAGAAGGTCATCCAGGCTGAACATAAAATAATTACCAATATTTTCTGGGTTCCTGCTCAGGGCCAGGTGCCACGATAGTTACTTCATGTCTCATTTAACTCTCACGACCATCCTAAGAGCTAGACATCTATTATTATCTCTACTTGCATATGCAGCTTAGAAAAGTAAAGTAAGCTTTTCAGGTGCCCCCACAGGCGAGAAGTAGGTCTAGAGCAGCTCCGTCTGTCCCCAGAGGCAGAGTGGAAGCCCTCCCCGGGGGCGCAAGCCCAGGGGTGCCCACATGATGGTTGACTGCCTGGCATCCATCTCCTCAGCCTCCTTAGCAAGAGAATCCCACAGGCTGTCAGGGTGTCAATACTAGAGAACCCCCACCGACCAGTGTAGTTGATACGTGGCACTGAAGGTCCCAGTTAATGACCTCCCATGTGCCCGTTCCCTTTGCAGTGAGCTTGTAACAAGCCTTGAGGTTTCCTAACCTCCCCTCCTCTCCTGGCCCAGCCTGGTCCCTGCTCCCTGCTGTTCCCTCTAGAATGAGGGCAGGGCGATGAAGGTCGTAGCCACTCCCAACCTTTCCCCACTGGCTCCACAGCCCTCTCTTTGGGTCCCTTGCAGAAGCAGAGTGTGGCTCCCAGAGCCTTTATTACCCATTTCAGTCCCTGGGCTTATCTTTATCTGTCCTTGGAGAATCTCACAGGAGCACCCCCTGCCTGGGCTAAGGAGGTCTTACCGCTGAGGGGTTTCAGTGTTGTTTGCAACAATTGTATCTTATTTATTTAGTGGAGTAAATATTTTATACCTTATGTGAGCAATCAGAGTATAATGTTATTTCTATTAGCATGGTATAGCTTACACTTAGTCAGTGCTTACTGTGTGTTGGGTACTAAGCCCTTTGTATGGATTCCAGCATTTGTTGGATTATTTGCTTATTAATAAATTGGTTATTTAGAACGTACTTTTCTATATAAACCATATTTCATATATATGCACATATATAACAGTATATATGATACAAAGCTGAAGTTCCTAGTTTAGCCATTAAAGTACTGTTTAATCCATAAATGAAACCAATGTGGTAGTTCAGTTTGAGTTCCTATGAGTAGAGAATCATTTGATCATACAAGAATAGGGGTCAGAGAAAGCTTTTACTCTGGGCCGTTCTGAAGGAGGGGAGCTGGGGTCTTTGACAGGTTCTCCGTCTGCCTCTGTGTCTCCCCGGTCTCCCCTGGTCCCTGCCTCCCAGCACACCCAGTGTCTCCCTGTGGCCTTGGCTTGGCAGTCTGATACTCCATAGGGTTTAGCAAGCTCCTCCCATGTGCCTCACGATTCAAACCCCACCTTCAAGCAAAATTTGCCTTGACCATTGTAGAAATTTCAGATATCTCTTCAGAGGAGTGTGGTCTCCAATGAGGAGCTTGTCAAGAGAAGCTGAAAAGTCTCAGCAGTTGGGAGAGAGGAGGCACGTTATTCTGAGACGGGTGGAACGTCCTCCAGAGATAGCCACACCTGAGCCATCCCGCCTTCCCCTCGGCCTCCCTGCTGACCTTGGCTGTTCCCTGCCCACTTTTTTTTTGTTTGTTTTTTGGCCGCCACACAGCATGTAGGATCTTAGTGCCCTGACCAGGAGTCAAACCCACACCCCTGTATTAGAAGCACAGGTCTTAACCACTGGGTGGCCAGGGAGTCACCTCTGTATCCTTCTGAGTCTCTAAATGCTGCACTTTAAAATTAAAAAGTAAAAAATATATTGCTTTGAGTGTGGCTGCTCTGTCTCTTTTAGTTGTGGCATGCAAACTCCTAGTTGCAGCATGCAAGATCTAGTCCCCTGATCAGGGATGGAACCTGAGCTCCTACATTGAGAATGTGGAGTCTTAGCCACTGGCCCACTGGAGAAGGCCCCCGCACATTTTGCTTTTTAAAGGAATAGTTTCTATGGTACCATCGTTGGAAACTTTGGAAAGAGGGAGCTGTGATGGTCCTTCATATTTGCTTGTCTGACATGTAGTGAAATAGCTTGAAAAGCCTTACACATTTGTAAGCTTTGACTCAGCAATTCCACATTTAGGAGTTTGTCTTTAAGCAGTGTCTACCCTATCCAGTACGATGTCACGTTGCATAGGAGGCAGGGATCAAGACCATCACCAAGAAAAAGAAATGCAAAAAGGCAAAATGGCTGTCTGAGGAGGCTTTATAAATAGCTGTGAAAAGAAGAGAAGCCAAAGAAGAAAAGGAAAGATATACCCATTTGAATGCAGAATTCCAAAGAATAGCAAGGAGAGATAAGAAAGCCTTCCTTAGAGATCAATGCAAAGAAATAGAGGAAAACAACAGAATGGGAAAGACTAGAGCTCTCTTTAAGAAAATCAGAGATACCAAGGGAACACTTCATGCAAAGATGGGCTCGATAAAGGACAGAAATGGTATGGACTTAACAGAAGCAGAAGATATTAAGAAGAGGTGGCAAGAATACACAGAAGAACTGTACAAAAAAGATCTTCATGACCCAGATAATCACAATGGTGTGATCACTCACACTCACCTAGAGCCAGACATCCTGGAATGTGAAGTCAAGTGGGCCTTAGGAAGCATCACTATGAGCAAAGCTAGTGGAGGTGATGGAATTCCAGTTGAACTATTTCAAATCCTAAAAGATGATGCGGTGAAAGTGCTGCACTCAATATATCAGCAAATTTGGAAAACTCAGCAGTGGCCTTAGGACTGGAAAAAGTCAGTTTTCATTTCAATCCCAAAGAAAGGCAATGCTCAAACTACTGCACAATTGCACTCATCTCACATGCTAGTAAAGTAATGCTCAAAATTCTCCAAGCCAGGCTTCAACAGTATGTGAACCGTGAAATTCCAGATGTTCAAGTTGGATTTAGAAAAGGCAGAGGAAACAGAGATCAAATTGCCAACATCTGCTGGATCATCGAAAAACCAGGAGAGTTCCAGAGAAACATCTATTTCTGCTTTATTGACTATGCCAAAGCCTTTGACTGTGTGGATCACAATAAAATGTAGAAAATTCTGAAAGAGATGGGATACCAGACCACCTGCCCTCCCTCTTGAGAAATCTGTATGCAGGTCAGGAAGCAACAGTTAGAACTGGACATGGAACAACAGACTGGTTCCAAATAGGAAAAGGAGTATGTCAAGGCTGTATATTGTCACCCTGCTTATTTAACTTCTATGCAGAGTACATCATGAGAAACGCTGGGCTGGAAGAAACACAGGCTGGAATCAAGATTGCCAGGAGAAATATCAATAACCTCAGATATGCAGATGACACCACCCTGATGGCAGAAAGTGAAGAGGAACTAAAAAGCCTCTTGATGAAAGTGAAAGAGGAGAGTGAAAAAGTTGGCTTAGACCTCAACATTCAGAAAACTAAGACCATGGCATCCGGTCCCATCACTTCATGGGAAATAGATGGGGAAACAGTGGAAACAGTGGCTGACTTTATTTGGGGGGGCTCCAAAGTCACTGCAGATGGTGACTGCAACCATGAAATTAAAAGACGCTTACTCCTTGGAAGGAAAGTTATGACCAACTCAGACAGCCTGTTAAAAAGCAGAGACATTACTTTGCCAACAAAAGTCTGTCTAGTCAAAGCTATGTTTTTTCCAGTAGTCAGGTATGGATGTGAGAGTTGGACTATAAAGAAAGCTGAGTGCCAAAGAACTGATGCTTTTGAACTGCAGTGTTAGAGAAGACTCGTGAGAGTCCCTTGGCCTGCAAAGAGATCCAACCAGTCCATCCTAAAGGAAATCAGTCCTGAATATTCAGTGAAATGGCTGAATATTCCAAGCTGAAACTCCAATACTTTGGCCACCTGATGTGAAGAAACGACTCATTTGAAAAGACCATGATGCTGGGAAAGATTGAAGGCAGGAGGAGAAGGGGACGACAAAGGATGAGATGATTGGATGGCATCACCGACTCGATGGGCATGAGTTTGGGGTCACAAAGAGTCAGACACGACTGAGCAACTGAACTGAACTGAACCCTCTCCAGTATTCTTGCCTGGAAAATTCCCATGGAATGCAGAGCCTGGTGGGCTAACATCCATGGGGTTGCAAAGAGCCGGACACAACTGAGCAACTTTAATACTTAAGCAAGAAGTGAAAAAGAGCATAAGAATTTTTGCCAAAGTGTTTTTTAAAAATAAGGAAAATAGGCAACCACCTGATTTAAACAAGTAGATTTGAAATAAACAATCATGACATAGTGATTTTAAAAACAAAGAAACAAAAGTTGCTACTTTAATTCTGACATTCTCTGTGACCACTCTGAGTTTTTTATTTGTATTTAAATTTTAAATAGTGATAAAGAGTGCAAAATGCAAGCAAGATGTGATACTTCCGTTTAGTAAGTGCAAATTTTAGTTCACATGTGAAGTGGTTCACTGATGTTTTTTAGCACTCTCCTCAATTTTTTTTCAAAACTAACAATTTTTTTATTGAAGCATAGTTGATTTACATAGTTTACTAATTTTAAAGTAGTATTTTTAAAACTCATATTTATTCTTTAAGAAAACTATTGTTTATTTTAAACCAAAAGAAAAAAAAGGAAACAAGAATTAACATTCCTGATTATTACATGACTATTACTAAAAATAACGTTGTCGTCTACAAGAGGAGGCTGTTAAAAACTGATCTACTTCAGGTGTCAAGTACCCTAGGTACCTCATTGCTTGGGGAAAAAACTTGCTGAGAAGCCAAGTGTTGCTAAGTTTTCCCTGAGACTGGTGAAAATTGCTGATGGGCAAGCAGTTTGTGTTAGTCCTTCAGGAGAAGAATGCCAGGGCACACAGGCACGCAATACCTTCCTTCCCCTACCTGGCTGCCAGTAGCCAGCCATGGCATCCATCTGGCGTCATGGAAGGTGGCAGAATTCACTAGCAATTCTCGAAACTTTCAGAAGCAACCAGTGCTTCAGAAGCTGAGATGCTATCGTAAGGATGGCAAAAGCATTGAGCGAGACATCCAACATCCACCTTACTGATGAGCAGATAGGACTCCAAGCAAACTCCGGAGGTGGTAATATGACTTCTCGGAGGAAACAGATTTTGCAGAAGACGTGGACTTTGGTTGTGGTCCTACCAAAATAATTCCTATTAATTAATTCAAAATACTTATTGATTGTCCACTGTATAGGTGCTGGGAATGCAGTGACATACAAGTCAGATATGGTGTCCTGCCCAAAAGGAAGAGAACTCCCACCCACCAAGAAAAGGGTAAACAAATTGATGAAACACTTTTTGTTGCCTCAGTTGCCTGAAGGAAACAAACAATCGGCTTCCCATTGCTCCTAGATAAACATCAAAATTCTTATTCTGTCCCTCACCATCCTCTCCTACTGCATCCAACACGTCTCCCTTGCTAGGCCTATCTGCTTCAGCCACAGCCTTCTTTTAGTTCCTCAGATGGAAGGGCCTTGATGTATATTGCCTATCTCCACCCGTACCGTGCTTCGGTTAATTCCCAATATATCCTCTGAATCTCAGGACAATTATGTTGGCAGAAAAGAGTCCCCCGATGTCCATCTATCTCCACACCAACTCCACATGCCCCATTCCTAATGTATGTTCAATCAATGACCAATTCATATATCCCCCTAGCACTATGGGATTTTCTTCATTAAGTGAAAGTCATGTCCGACTCTTTGCGACCCTGTGAACTGTAGCCTGCCAGGCTCCTCTGTCCATGGGATTCTCCAGGCAAGAATGCTGGAGTGGGTTGCCATGCCCTCCTCCCGGGGATCTTTCTGACCCAGAGATCGAAGCCGGGTCTCCTGCAATGCAGGCAGACTCTTTACCTTTTGACCCACCATGGAAGCCCTGTCTTCATTGCCCTGTAATTTTTAATTTGCCTGTGTAGTCATTTGCTTAATGTCTGTGTTCTCTCCCACCACCACCTCATGCCACTAGACTGTGAGCCTCATGGAGGCAAAAGTCTTCTCTGTTTGACTCACACAGTTGAATTTCCAGGTCAGCACAATAAATATCTGGGGAATGAATGAATGGGGATAAGAATAGACAAATATGTAACCAGACTAAAAAAAACCTGATGGCAGGGATGGGCCTCGGGAGAATTCTCTTAGGAGGAAAGCCTGGCTGTCCAAAGGACTTCCTCATTCCTCCCTTCCCTTGAATGGCCCGGCTGGTCAGGTGGCGGCTGTGGTTTTCAATGGTGTTGTTATGAGTTCCTTTTTTCTTACTTTCTTGTACTTCTTAAATTACATTCTCCTTATTTATTTTTCTTTTTATCATTTGGCTTTAGCTTCAGTTTAATTTTAATGGCTTTCTGTTTCAAAGCTTTTGTCTCTTATTTCACTGACCCTGTCTTTTCAAAAATTATATCTATTTTATTCTATTATTATTCATTCCTAATCTTAATTTGGAATATTTTACTCTGTGCTTAACTCCCTTTTGTCTTACTGCTTTTGGTTTTTCCCGTATCCCTTTTTAAAGTAGGCATCATTCTCTCAGACTTGATCATTAATTTGTTAATTTGCTTATTTTTAATTTAATTGATACACCATCTAAGCTATCTTTTATTTGGACTTTTACCCCATTTCCTCTCACCTCCCCCATCCTCTCCTTCCCTATTCTTTGCCCCCACTGTTCCCCTCACACCCATCTTCCCACTCTTACTTTCCACTTGCATTTGCAGTGATCAGAAAGCTAAAAGTCAACATAGACAGTGGAAAGAGTTGCTTTCTCGACTTGAAAGGATAAAAGCTGTCTTTTCCCACCAGTTTTCCCTGCTTCAGCCTCTTAAGGCTCTTTCATCAAATTATTCCTCGGACCTGTTAAGGATGGTTGTTCTGAGAAGCTCCCTGCAGATTTGCTGACCTCAGTCAGTTCTCAGGGGAACAAGCCCCATGCTGTATTTATATCTGATAGCTGGAACAGTCTTGCTTCTTAATATCCCTTACCATCTAGTCCTTGGATGTGCCAGTTTCTTGCCCAGGAGGAGACCCTTGAAGGGCTTCTCCAGGCCTGATTTGTCAGGTAAGGTGCTGACAAGCTTCTCAATAAATAGGATGTTCCAGAGGAATCTGTGGCCAGTCTTGGCACCACTCTAAACCAGCTGCAGCCCTCAAGGACGTTTCCCTTCCCTTCTTGGCAGTTGTGAGGGACAGAGTCTTCTGGTTGGGTCTCGCCTCAATTCTGCTCCTTGTCCTGAGGGCTAGGAGAAGCCGGAGGGTGTGGGCTGACAGCAGTTTCACAGAGTCTCAGAAAGGGGAACACTCAACCTCTTGCTTCAGGGTTAGTTTACTTTTTTTTTAATATTTATTTTCATTTATTTGGCTGCACCGGGTCTTAGTTGCGGCATGCAGGGTGTTTAGCCTCAGCCCATGAACTCTTGGTTGTGGCGTATGGTATCTAGTTCCCTGACCAGGGATCAAACCTGGGCCGCCTGCATTGGGTGCGCAGATTCTTAGCCACTGGAGCACCAGGGAAGCCCAAGGGTTGGTTTACATTTTAAATCCTAGGCTGGATCACTGAGGCCTGCTCAGAGGCGTGGATTTCCAGGAGATCATAGAGAACTCCCTCGTAATCTGTTCCCAAGACATGGGCCTCTCCAGGATTCTAAGAAAGTTCTGATGCCAGGGATTCAGGCTGGCACCTTTTGCCCAAGTGTCCAGGGGATAGTTGGATGGCATGCCGTAGGAACAGGATCCTGACCAGACCATCACCCCTTACCTCCCCTCCTCAGGTCCAGCACTGAGCTCCTTTGTAGGCCTCCATGGACACGGGCTCTTTTTCTCAAGGAGATCTGTTCCACTCCATATTAGCCAGATAGATTGAATTCCTTCCCACCCAGTTTCAGGGAAGGAACCACTCCCATGGAGCAGACCCTCAGATTCTTACCATATTGTCACTCTCTCTTTCTCTCTTAAAAAAAATTTTTTTAATCTTTTGGCCATGCCACATAGCACGTGGAATCTTAATTCCTGGACCAGGGATCAGATCCGTACCCTCTGCAGAGTCTTAGCCCCTGGATTGCCAGGGAGGTTCTTCCCTTGAAACCCTCTGCTGACCGGCTCACCAGCCAGCCCCATTCCGGCGCCAGTGATCAGACCTGCGGATTTACCTTAGCTTCCGCGACTGTAGAACGAGGGTAATGGGATCTACCTTCTAAGGTTCTCCTGAGGACTGTGCACTACCTTCACATAAAGCAGTTGACGTGTATATATACCCGTGTCTGGCGCGTAAGAGAAGTGGTTAATTAATAAAAGGTAGCTATTTTTACTGGATGTATCCTCATTTTTCCTGTTAGATCTGATTCATTGAATCCATAGGACCATAATTTCTGGCATAGGAAAATGTACTCAACACACACAGATCCAGAATTTTCCCAGGAGGCCAAAGCCCTCTCTCATGCTTCAAATAACTTGGGGGGTTAGTCCTGTATTTTTTTTTTTAATAACTGGATTTTATTCTCAGTTTGTACAAATGGGAATTATCCTTCACTTCCTGCTACTTAAGCCTAGGCTGGTATGGTGGTATCCTCTGGCTCTGAGACTGTCCCAAATGATATGGTAGGACTTAGGCTATGAACATAAGAGGCCTGGAGCACTTTCTGGGAGATCAATGAGTTAGTCCCTATATCGAAAGCACATTTATGTACACAAATTAGTCCAACATCTGCTTCACCCTGGTGGATACCCTCAGCTTCTTCCTCAACCTAAACTCAGCTTGGTCATTACATACACACATAAAAAAAATACATATTGTATTATTCTGTTTATGTAAAGTTCCCAAACAGGCAAAATGACAATCTGTTAGAAGTATACATAATGATTACCTTTGAGGGAGGGCAGTAGCTAGAAGGGGACGCGAGAGGGGCATCTAGGGCACTGGTAAAATGCTACTTTTTGATCCAGGTGCTGGTTACATGGGTGTCTTCATTTTATTAAAATTCATCAAGCTGTACACTCGATTTGTGTGTGAACTTTCCGGTACATATCATATGTACCTCTAATGCAGCCTTTACTAAGAACAGACTAGGTCCACTGAGCATGGTCATGGAGAGTGGTTGTCCTACAGTCTAAGGAATGAGGAGAATCAAAATTCATATAGACATGCACACTGAAAACAAAACAAAGCACCAAGATATCCACTAAATATCCGCAGAGGTTATCACCGGATAATTGGATCAAGTTGTTTCCCCCCTACCGCTTTTTTTTTAGCACTTTCTAAATTCTCTCCAACAGTCTGTATTAGTCTTGCCATCTGGTCCTGTGGGATAAGCAGAATCCTAGAAGACATGGTTCTATTCTTAAGGTACTGGATCAAACTGTATAGAGTCATCTCTCACTTCCTTGTTGCAAGGAGTATGGACTTCTTTCTAGGTGTCCACGTGCCTTCTAGGATGTGCAGGCAGATCGCTGACTTGTTCGCTTGTTGGGGCACGGTGCCTCCCTTGGCGCGGGCTCTTCGTGGCTCCTCTTGTCCTGGAGCGGGGGTTCTAGGTGTGGTTGCAGTAGATGTGGCGCCCGGGGTTGGTTGCTCCAGAGCATGTGGGATCTTCCCAGACCAGGGATAGAACCTGTGTCTCCTGCGTTAGCAGGCAGATTCCTAACCACTGGGCCACCAGGCCTGTCCAGGCGGATAGCTGAGAGTTAACTACATTTGGACTTATATGTCTTTGAAGAATTGTAGGAGATAAATAGACATTAAGCTTCATAGAAGTAGCATGGGAAAATCAGGGAAGGCTTCCTGAGGGACATGATACTTGATCTGAATGTCTAGAGAGAAGAATTTGGGCTGCACAGTGGGAAGAGGGGGATGAAGGACAGGAGGGTCTCTGTGCACCAAGGAGAGAGCACATGCGTAGCATGGGGAAGAAGGACATGTTCTCTGCGACCCAAGAAGCAGCTTGGCCTCACTGTAGAAGAGTGGAGGGACAGGAAGCCAGAGAGAAATTGACACCCCAGTGTCTGTGACTCTGACCCATGCCACTCATCGTGTTTGTAGACATAGTTGTTACGAATGTCAAGTGTTCATTGCATCAGACTATGAAAATGTGTAATTCAAGTCCTAAGTTTTTAAATTATCTTTAAAAAATATGTTTTATAGCAAAAGCTTAATAATAAAAATACTACAGCCTACATTACCATTTATATTGGTAGCCCTAAAACAATTAGCTGGAATTAAGCCAATCTTTGCTAAAATTTTAATTGTTTAAGTTGATCAAAATCTGAGCATGAGTATAGCAGTTGTTATGTCAACTACAGAGGACTCTCAAAACCTCTTCCCTAGAATTAGAGAATAACTTGGTTACCAACATCAACATTCCTTACACAAAATGAATTTTCAAGGAGATAATGTTACACTCAGAGACATCCATATTGTAAGGATGCCTATTATTATGATAAATAGCCAGACACTGTGTCTGTAGCCTGTCATACAACAGCTCTCTGCTTTGCCAAAAACCACTTTAAAAAATGCATAAATGCACTCTTCATGCTAATGGATCTCTTTAGTGTTTTCCAAAGAGAAGAGAGAAGGGACAGAGGGAGGGTGGCTCTTGTGCCATTTTGCATGGCTTCCCTATCAACATAACCAAGTAAGAAAAGGCATCACACCCCCTAGGCAGCACCAAGTTAGGAAGGGAGATTCTGACCACCATCCACTCTTTTTAGTCTTACTTTCCATGTGTAATTTCACGGTGAAATTACACCAGGAAAATGGAGGCAATGAAGTATACATCCAGACACATCAGCTTGTGATTGACTCTGGGAGTGAATTCAGCAGTATAGACAGTGAATGTGTCCAGTTGGTTAGACAATCCCAACCTGACCGTCGGCCACTCTAGAGGCTGTGGTGGAACGGGCAGTCTTTGCTTTCAGATTCAATTCCTGGCAAGAAATTGCAGAGTGAATCACCTTAGGGCAGATTCCTGACTCCCTGAGAGCTACAAATTGAAGGTTACAACATTTTGTTGCTTTCACCGGCTCTGACCTTTGCAGAAACAGCTGAGTAATCAGACAAAAGACAATGAAGAGGGAAGTGGAAGGAGTTAATATAGACTATCTGCTCTGGGCAGGCATAGGCTAGGCGTCTTCACGTGTGTTGTGGAGACAGCATGGAGCTGGTCCTGATGCTGCGTCTACCGCGTGCCGCTGTGTGAATTCAGCAAAGCTCCTTAGCCCTTTGTGAACCTCAGTTTCCACTTCTAAGGCTGTTCGGGAGAGAAAAGAGAATCCATGTTCATGTCACTTAGTAAATGCTCTGAAAAAGTAATGTATTTTTTGCTGTCATTACTGTTGTTATCATTTTATCCCTCAGTCAGCATCATAACCCATTTTGCAGGAATAGACATGCAGGCTCAGAGAGATGAGAGATTTATCCAGGGAATATAACCTTGCTACTGTGATGCCAACCCAATCTCATGCCACGATCCATACCCTCTACTCCTTTAGACCTAAAAGCCCTATTCAGTCTGTTTTGAATAATGGATTGCAGAAATGAGAAGTAGTACAAACGGGCTTTACAAAGATTCATGAGCCAAAATTTGGTGTGGTTTATTTGTCAGAGTTCTCCAGAGAAAAAGAACCAACATGTCTGTCTGTATACCTGGTGTTGTTCAGTCACTCAGTCGTGTCCGAATCTTTGGGACCCCATGGACTGCAGCACACCAGGCTTCCCTGTCCTTCACCAACTCCCAGAGCTTGCTCACACTCATGTCCATTGAGTCGGTGATGCCATCCAACCATCTCGTCCTCTGTCATCCTCTTCTCCTCCTGCCGTCAATCTTTCCCAGCATCAGGGTCTTTTCCAGTGAGTCAGTTTTTTGCATCAGGTGGCCAAAGTATTGGAGCTTCAGCTTCAGCATCAGTCCTTCCAATGAATATTCAGAACTAATTTCCTTTAAGATTGACTGGATCTCCTTGTCATCCCAGGGACTCTCAAGATTCTTCTCCAACACCACAGTTCAAAAGCACCAATTCTTCACTGCTCAGCTTTCTTTATGGTCCAATTATCACATCCATACTTGACTACTAGAGAAAACATAGCTTTGACTATATGGAACTTAGTTGGAAAAATAAGTCTCTGCTTTTCAAATGCTGTCTAGGTTAGCCACAGCTTTTCTTCCAAGGAGCAAGCGTCTTTTAATTTCATGGCTGCAGTCACCATCTACAGTGATTTTAGAGCCCCCACCCCAAAATAAAGTCACTGTTTCCACTGTTTTCCCATCTATTTGCCATGAAGTGATGGGACCAGATGCCATGATCTTCATTTTTTAAATGCTGAGTTTTAAGTCAGCTTTTCACTCTCCTCTTTCACCTTCATCAAGAGGCTCTTTAGCTCCTCTTCACTTTCTGCCATAAGGGTGGTGTCATAGTGTATCTCAGGTTCTTGACATTTCTCCCGGCGATCTTATTCCAGCTTGTGCTTCATCCAGCCCAGCGTTTCTCATGATGTACTCTGCATTTAAGTTAAATAGGCAGGGTACTCCTTTCCCAACTTTAAACCAGTCCATTGTTCCATGACTGGTTCTAACTGTTGCTTCTTGACCTGCATTCAGATTTCTCAGGAGGCAGGTAAGGTAGCCTGGTATTCGCATCTCTTGAAGAATTTTCCAGTGTGTTGTGATCCACACAGTCAAAGGCTTTAGCAAAGTCAATGAAGCAGAAGTAGATGTTTTTCTGGAATTCTCTTGCTTTTCCTATGATCCAGTGGATATTGGCAGTTTGATCTCTGGTTCCTCTGCCTTTTCTAAATGCAGAATATTTGGAAGTTCACGGTTCACATACTGTTGAAGCCTGGCTTGGAGAATTTTGAGCATTACTTGGCTAACATGAGGAATGAGTGCAACTGTGTGGTAGTTTGAACATTCTTTGGGATTGCCTTTCTTTGGGATTGGAATGAGAACCGACCTTTCCCTGTGGCCACTGCTGAGTTTTCCAAATTTGCTGGCATATTGAGTGCAGCACTTTCAGAGCATCATCTTTTAGGTTCACCTCCTCTAGGCTTTGTTGGTAGTGATGCTCCCTAAGGCCAACTTGACTTCACACTCCAGGATGTCTGGATCTAGGTGAGTGATCACAGCATGATGGTTATCTGAGTCATTAAGATCTTTTTTGTATAGTTTGTCTGTTTATTCTTGCCACCTCTTCTTAGTATCTTCTGCTTCTGTTAGGTCCATACCATTTCTGTCCTTTATTGTGCCCATCTGTGCATGAAATGTTTCCTGGTATCTCTAATTTTCTCGAAGAGATCTCTCGTCTTCCCCATTCTATTGTTTTCCTCTGTTTCTTTGCATTGATCCCTGAGGAAGGCTTTCTTATCTCTCCTTGCTATCTTTGAAGGTGAAGGCACTCAGTCCTGTCCGACTCTTTGCGACCCCGTGGACTGTAGCCTACCAGGCTCCTCCGTCCATGGGCTTCTCCGGGAAAGCAAACTGGAGTGGGTTGCCATTTCCTTCTCCAGGGGATCTTCCTGACCCAGGGATCGAACCCAGGTCTCCCACATTGGAGGCAGACGCTTTAACCTCTGAGCCACCAGGAAAGCCCCCCTTGCTATCTTTTGAACTCTGAATTCAGATGGATATATCTCCCCTTTTCTCTCTTGCCTTTTGCTTCCGTTCTTTTCTCAGCTGTTTGTAAGTCCTCCTCAGACAACCCTTTTGCCTTTTTGCATTTATTCCTCTTGGAGATGATTTTGATCACTGCTTCCTATACAGTGTTACAAACCTCCATCCATAGTTCTTCAGTCACTCTATCAGATCTAATCCCTTGAATCCATTTGTCACTTCCACTGTATAATCATAAGGGATTTGATTTAGGTCATAGCTGAATGGCCTAGTTGTTTTCACTACATTCTGCAATTTAAATCTGAATTTTGCAATAAGGAGTTCATGCTCTGAGCCACAGTCAGCTCCTGGTCTTGTTTTTGCTGACTGTATAGAGCTTCTCCATCTTCGACTGCAAAGAATATAATCAATCTGATTTCGGTATTGACCATCTGGTGATGTCCATCTGTCGAGTCTTCTCTTGTGTTGTTGGAAGAGGATGTCTGCTATGACCAGTGCATTGTCTTGGCAAAACTCTGTTAGCTTTTGCCCCGCTTCATTTTATTCTCCAAACTTGCCTGTTACTCCAGGTGTATCTTGATTTCCTACCTTTGCATTCCAGTCCCCTATCATGAAAGGGACATCTTTTATTGGTGTTAATTCTAGAAAGTCTTGTAGGTCTTCATAGAACTGTTCAACTTCAGCTTCTTCAGCACTAGTGTTTGGGGTACAGACTTGGATTACTGCGATATTGAATGGTTTGCCTTGGAAATGAACAGAGATCATTCTGTCGTTTTTGAGATTGTACCCAAGTACTTCATTTAAGACTCTTTTATTGACTATGATGGCTACTCCATTTCCTGCCCGCAGTAGTAGATATAATGGTCATCTGAATTAAATTCACCCATTCCTGTCCATTTTAGTTCACTGATTCCTAAAATGTTGACATTCACTCTTGCCATCTCCTGTTTGACCACTTCCAATTTACCTTGATTCATGGACCTAACATTCCAGGTTCCTATGCAATATTGCTCTTTTCAGCATCGGACTGTACTTTCACCACCAGACCATCCAGAACTAGGCATTGTTTCCACTTTGGCTCAGCCTCTTCATTCCTTCTGGAGCTATTTCTCCACTCTTCTCCAATAGCATATTGGGCACCTATTGACCTGGGGAGTTCATCTTTCAGTGTCATATCCTTTTGCCTTTTCATACCATTCAAGGCAAGAATGCTGAAGTAGTTGTCATTCCCTTCTCCAGTGGACCATGTTTTGTCGGAACGCTCCACTATGACGCATCCATCTTGGGTGGCCCCCCATGGCATGGCTCATAGTTTCACTGAGTTAGACAAGGCTGTGATCCATGTGATCAGTTTGGTTGGTTTTCTGTGATTGTGGTTTTCATTCTGTCTGATGTCTGATGGATGAGGGTAAGAGGCTTGTGGAAGCTTTCTGATGGGAGGGCCTGGCTGGGGGGGCAACTGGGTCTTGCTTTGGTAGTGGGGGACACTGCTCAGTGAATCTTTAATCCAATTTGCTGCTGCTGGGTGGTGCTGTGTTCCCTCACTGTAGTTTGGCCTGAGGCCAGACTGTGGTAGGAGCAACGGTGGTAGTGGCGACCTCCTTCAAAAGAACTTAGGCCATCACGCCTGGCTCCCAGGACTGCTGTATGCAGTGCCCCTGACCTTGAGGCAGGCCACACTAGATCCACACCTCCGCCAGAGACTCCTGGACACTCAGAGGCAAGTGTGCTTCAGTCTCTTGTGGGGTCGCTGCTCCTTTCTCCTGGGTCCTGTTGCGCAGACGGTTTTGTCTGTGCCCTCCAAGAGTCTGTTTCCCCAGTCCTGTGGAAGTTCTGGAGTCAAATCCCTCTGGCCCTCAAAGTCAAGTTCCCTGGGGATTCTCAATCTTTTTGCCAGATGCCCAGGTTGGGAAATCTGTTGTAGGCCCTAGAACTTTTGCAACAGTATAAGAACTTCTTTGGTGTAATTGTTCTCCAGTTTGTGGGTCATCTGCTCAGTGGCTCTATAGTGGAGGTAATGGTGAGCTCCTCCAAGAGGACTCATGCCACATGCCCCACCTCCCAGGTCTGCTGCAGCCAGAGCCTCTGTCCCCACACCAGACCACTCCTGACCCATGCCTCTGCAGGAGATACTGAAACACCCAAAGTCTGGTCTGGGTCAGTCTCTTATGAAGGTCTCTGCTCCTTTCCCTGGGTCCTGGTGCACACAAGGTTTTGTTTGTGTCCTCTGAGTGTCTATCTACCTATCTGTCTATTAAACTTTTAAGAAATTGGTTCATGCAGTTGTGGGAGCAAGTTTTGAGGTCTTCAGAGAAAGCTAGCAGGCTAGGGACCAGGGTAGAGTTGATGTTGGAGTCATAAATCAGAAGACAGTCTGAAGGCAGAATTCCTGCTTCCTCTGACAAATGTAGCCTTTATCTCTCAAGGCTTTCAACTGAGTGGATGAGACCCACCTACGCTGTGGAGGTAATCTGCTTTACTCAAAATGTACTGATTTAAGTGGCAGTCTCATCTAAAAAGGGGGCCTCCCAGTGGGTACAGTGGTAAAGAATCTGCCTGCCAATTCCGGAGATGCAGGAGACATGGGTTTGATCCCTGGGTTGGGAAGTTCCCCTGCAGTAGGAAATGGACACTCAGAGGCAAGTGTGCTTCAGTCTCTTGTGGGGTCGCTGCTCCTTTCTCCTGGGTCCTGTTGCACACACGGTTTTGTCTGTGCCCTCCAAGAGTCTGTTTTCCCAGTCCTGTGTAAGGAAGAACCCATTCCAGGATTCTTCCTGGAAAATTCCATGGACAGAGGAGACTGGTGGGCTATAGCCCACGGAGTCACAAAGAGTCAGACACGACTGAGCATACATGCATACATGTACTCATCCAAAAAATGCCTTCATGTCAAAATCTAAACTGCTATTTTGTGGTTCCCTGGCAATCCAGTAGCTAGAACAGTGTGCTTCCACTGCAGAGGGCGTGGGTTCAATCGCTGGTTAGGAAACTAAGAGCTGGCAAGCTGTGGAGTGTGGCCAATCACAAAATAAACAAAAAATAAATTGTTGTTTAACCAAATATCTGACTACTGTGGCATAGCCACGATGACACCCAGAACTAACTGTCACAGGCGGGGAGCAGGGATCTGCGGTAAACATGGACCCAGAACCGAAGTGTCCGAACTGAAGCACTGTCTCCAGACGGCTTCAGCCTTCAGTCTGCTTAGGTTTTGATCAGGTTCTGTTTTTAATTTCTTAAAACTCATATACCTCTTTGGCATTTTTGACTAGTCAGATGAACTAAGATTATTAAAAAGGCAAAATACCATAGTGAGAAATGCAGCCTGTGGGTTTTTAGCAGCAAAGATAAAAACGGAACTTCAGGAAGTGAATTCCTTTTGCCCAAGTGACTCTTTTACCTAATCCAAAGTTGGGGGTGAGCTATTATTTTTTTTAAAAAGCTTTGTATGTCTCCCCTCTGTTCTCTGTTGCTAAGCTGTGGAACTTATTCATAGCAAGAACAGGATTACTTTAAATAGTCTTAAAATATTTTTTAGGAAGGTGAAAATTAGTTTATTTCCTAGGAAAACTGGAAAATACTCTTACTGTAATAATTCAAAAATAGCACATTCTTCAGGTGGCACCTACACTAGAATAAATTTGCTGCCTTTCACCTTTGAAAATGATCTTTCAAATCCTCAATCAGCAAGATAGTGCCTTCCCTCCCAGGCTCCTTACATGGCTTAAAGGTGTTGAAAAACAGAGGAGTTGGTCTAGATTGGCTCTTGAGTTTGGGAGAAAGCTATTCAGGACTGAGGAAATGGCCAAGGAATCCAGCTGAGATAACTGGCTGTGACAGAGCCAGATGGCTGGTCCTGTTTCTTCTTAGCAACAGGACCCCAGTTTTATTTAGGATGGCAACGCGCCCAGATTATGAACAGCATTCCCTAGTCAAAGGATGCCCCCGCTTTTGTCAATTTCCCCTTGCTCCTGGAATATGGATGCAAGAGTTGGCATCCTAGCAATGATATTGTATTAGGAGGTAATCTTGGGCTTCCCTGATAGCTCAGTTGGCAAAGAATCCGCCTGCAATGCAGGAGACTCCAGTTCGACTCCTGAGTTGGGAAGATCTGCTGGAGCAGAGATAGGCTACCCACTCCAGTATTCTTGGGCTTCTCTTGTGGCTCAGCTGGTAAAGAATCCACCCACGATGCGGGAGACTTGGGTTCAATCCCTGGGTTGGGAAGATCCCCTGGGAGAAGGGAAAGGCTACCCACTCCAGTGTTCTGGCCTGGAGAATTCCATGGACTATACAGTCCATGGGGTCACAAAGAATCAGACACGACTGAGCAACTTGCACCTCACTTCGCAGGAGGTAAACTTGAGGCTGGTAGCCACGTGCAGTGGAACTTCTTCATCAAGCCACAGTGTTTGTGGATTTCCTACCGCTAGAGTTCTTTTATGTCAGAGAAGAAAACCTTGTGTTTTTAAGCTGCAGTAGTCAGATCTTGGTTTCGCTCTCTCTCTCTCTTTTGTTTTGGCCATACCTTGCAGCTTGTGGGCATTTAGTTCCTCAACCAGGGACTGAACTGGGCCCTCAGCAGTGAGAATACAGAGTCCTGGCCTCTGGACTGCCAGGGAATTCCAGATTTTGTTTCTTACAGCACAGTTTAGTTCTTACTAAATCACTAGCCCAGGCAGTAATCAAAGCAATAAACTTCCTTAACATACTACATAGATGGGTAATAGGCCACAGACTCAATATAATTTTTAAATCCATTGTAATCTGATACATGAGACAATTTAAATAATCCAAAGAGAGAAGGAAAGCTGTTGGTTGTTACTACCTTTAACCATAAACTAAGAAGCTGGAAAAGTACTTTAAAAATTCCTAACCTAACTTTCTGCCTCACTGGCTATTTCATAGATGAGGAAGCAGAGGCCCAAAGTTTAATCCAGCAAAGATACTCAGTAACTGGGCCAGAATCTGAGCACAAATCTCCCAGCACCAGCCCATTACCCCATGAAGATTTCAGATCCATGCTCTGCAAATGGAGACGTAATCTGACATAATGTGGATGTTTTACACAATCATGAAAGAAATCGGAAACCACTGCACGCACTAGAGTCGTGTTCACCTGAACACCCCTTCGCCTGCCTTGTAGCGGAGCTATGCACAATTTACTGATATTACAGGATCATCTGAGCTACCACAGAGCGCATTCTCCATTTGAGCATCAGAGAACCATCCTTACTCAGAGACGAAACCTTCTCATGCCCCACTTCTGGCTCAGTTCCTGTTAGCTGGAGGCAAATGATCTGCAGCCCCGGCAAAGAAAGGGGCCCCTTTGGCAACGATTCATCCTTGTCAGATTTAAAGCTGTTCTGGGAAGGCATTTTAATTAGGTAGTGGGAGAGCTGCCACATTTAGAAGCAGCTTCTAAATGGGAAGCAGTGAATTTCAGGACCAACTGAAGTTTCTGGTGCTTGTGTTGTTTATTAGTTAAGAGACAGCCCCAGTGAATTCTTCTCCAGTATTCCTTTCATATGTATTCCAGGCTTTATAAGATTCAGGACAGTCAGATGATTTCTCAAGGCTCATTCCTTAGTTCTTATTGCTCTTCAGAGTGCATGGTTTGCAGACAACACAGGTCCTTTGATCATGGTTTGATTAACTCAAGTTATGTTCCATACAAATGGTGACTGTTTTGATTATTGCTTTAGTTTTTCCAAAAGTGTTAAGAGACAATTCACTGTAGTGGAGCCTTTGCAATGCATGAATAGTAATACACAGAAGAACTGTACAAAAAAGATCTTCAAAACCCAGATAATCACGATGGTGTGATCACTCACCTAGAGCCAGACAGAATGTGAAGTCAAGTGGGCCTTAGGAAGCATCACTACAAACAAAGCTAGCGGAGGTGATGGAATTCCAGTTGAGCTATTTCAAATCCTGAAAGATGATGCTGTGAAAGTGCTGCACTCAATATGCCAGCAAATTTGGAAAACTCAGCAGTGGCCACAGGACTGGAAAAGGTCAGTTTTCATTCCAATCCCAAAGAAAGGCAATGCCAAAGAATGCTCGAACTACAACACAACTGTGCTCATCTCACATGCTAGCAAAATTCTCCAAGCGAGGCTTCAGCAATACGTGAACTGTGAACTCCCTGATGTTCAAGCTGGTTTTAGAAAAGGCAGAGGAACCAGAGATCAAATTGCCAACATCTACTGGATCATGGAAAAAGCAAGAGAGTTCCAGAAATATATCTATTTCTGCTTTATTGACTATGCCAAAGCCTTTGACTGTGTGGATCACAATAAACTGTGGAAAATTCTGAGAGAGATGGGAACTCCAGACCACCTGACCTGCCTCTTGAGACATCTGTATGCAGATCAGGAAGTAACAGTTAGAATTGGACATGGAACAACAGACTGGTTCCAAATAGGAAAAAGAGCATGTCAAGGCTGTATATTGTCTCCCTGCTGTTTTAACTTAAATGCAGAGTACATCATGAGAAACACTGGGCTGGATGAAGCACAAGCTGGAATCAAGACTGCTGAGAGAAATCTCAATAACCTCAGATATACAGATGACACCACCCTTATGGCAGAAAGTGAAGAACTAAAGAGCCTCTTGATGAAAGTGAAAGAGAAGAGTGAAAAGGTTGGCTTAGAGCTCAACATTTAGAAAACTAAGATCATGGCATCCGGTCCCCTCACTTCATGGGAAATAGATGGGGAGACAGTGGAAACAGTGGCTGACTTTATTTTGGGGGGCTCCAAAATCACTGCAGTTGGTGACTACAGCCATGAAATTAAAAGATACTTGCTCCTTGGAAGAAAAGTTATGACCAACCTAGACAGCGTATTCAAAAGCAGAGACATTACTTTGCCAACTAAGGTCCATCTAGTCAAGACTATGGTTTTTCCAGTAGTTGTGTATGATTGTGAGAGTTGGACTGTGAAGAAAGCTGAGCACCGAAGAACTGATGCTTTTGAACTATGGTGTTGGAGAAGACTCTTGAGAATCCCTTGGACTGCAAGGAGATC
>SJYQ01096678.1:47587-61482 GCA_006410935.1 Redunca redunca
TATTGTCACCCTGCTTATTTAACTTATATGCAGAGGACATCATGAGGAACACTGGGCTCGATGAAGAACAAGCTGGAATCAAAATTGTTGGGAGAAATATCAATAGCCTCAAATATGCAGATGACACCACCCTTATGACAGAAAGTGAAGAGGAACTAAACAGCCTCTTGATGAAAGTGAAAGAGAAGAGTGAAAAAGTTGGCTTAAAGCTCAACATTCAGAAAACGAAGATCATGGCATCCGGTCCCATCACTTCATGGCAAATAGATGGAGAAACAGTGGAAACAGTGTCAGACTTTTTTTGGGGGGGCTCCAAAATCACTGCAGATGGTGACTGCAGCTTTGAAATTAAAAGATGCTTCCTCTTTGGAAGAAAAGTTATGACCAACCTAGATAGCATATTAAAAGGCAGAGACATTACTTTGCCAACAAAATTCCATCTAGTCAAGGCTGTTTTTTCCAGTAGTCGTGTATGGATGTGACAGTTTGGACTATAAGGAAAGCTGAGCGCCAAAGAATTGATGCTTTTGAACTATGGTGTTGGAGAANTTGATGCTTTTGAACTGTGGTGTTGGAGAAGACTCTTGAGAGTCCCTTGGACTGCAAGGAGGTCCAACCAGTCCATCCTAAAGGAGATCAGTCCTGAGTGTTTATTGAAAGGACTGATGTTGAAACTGAAACTCCAATGCTTTGGCCAACTGATGCGAAGAAATGACTCATTTGAAAAGACCTTGATGCTGGGAAAGATTGAAGGCAGGAGGAGAAGGGGATGACAAAGGATGAGATAGTTGGATGGCATCACCGACTCCATGGACAAGTTTGAGTAGACTCTGGGAATTGGTGATGGACAGGGAAGCCTGGCATGCTCTGGTCCATGGGTTGCAAAGAGCTGGACACGACTGAGCAACTAAATTGAACTGAGTATCAGTGGTCATAAACAGAAGGTATAAATATCTGCATGTGCAAAAATGCTTGGTTTTCAGTTCATCCCAAACTTATTTCCACCTCATTGTGATTTTAAAATTTCTTTCTGTCTTAGGTGGCCCTATGGGGTCTTGGTTAACTTCTATTTCCCATCCTGCCCCAGTCTTTCTAGGAACTGAAGGCTGCACATCAAATAAATATGAATCCCATCTGTCTCCAAGCTTGTCCTGAGAAGCCCTCCCTGCCCTACCCCCAGGAGTGTAATATTCATCCTCTTCTGTACAGTCCATAAGCAATGCATACTCTGGGAAACTCTGAACCAAACTGCTTCCTATCCTGCTTTTCTACAAAAAAAAAAAAAGAGTACCAAACACAAATACTGCTGAGGGATCAAAATATACAAATAAAGAGTGCAGTTCTGAGGCATATGAATTGCCCTAGTCATTCAGTAATGACTTTGGAAAAACACAAAGGGCTAATGTATCCTTTTTAGTAGATAACATTTCTCTTTTAATGTTCTCCTTGGCGACATTTATTTATTTTTAGAATTTTGTGGCTAGCAGACTAGACTGGGGCATGATCGATCTATTCATTTATGCTTTCTTTAGTGCTGAAGGCAGTTGTTACCACTGAATCAATTCTGTCATGAACCAGGCTAGCGGTTATAACCACCAATACAAACGGGCTAGTAGTGCCTTGGGCTTTTATCCTGTAGGCAGTCACCATCTCTCTCTGGTTCATTCAGAATCTGAGACGAAACATTCTTTGTAGCTGCAATGCATTTTCTTTGGAACTTAACTGGGTAAATGTTGATTGTCTGAAAGCTTTTTCAGGTGATGACAATTGGGTTGTTAGGTGTAGCCTGTTCCTTTTGGGTATGCAGGTCCTTAATTCCTGCTCTGTGTGCACTTATCAAAGAGTTCGTTAGTATCCCAGTAGAATCTACCCTTCAGGACAGGATTCCAAGTTTCTTGGGTTGTGCATAGCATCTATTCTCTGTTTTCCTTATGTGGAATCTTGTTAGTTTAAATAAAAAAAAAAAATCCTTTACCATTAAAAATTTAAAAAGCAAGGAGAACAAGGCTCTAAGTAAAATAAGCTTCCAGTATATAGGGAGCCCTCACCCTATGTGTGTAATCCTTTCTCAAAGTATAGACATAGACTGTTTGGGGGGAAACTATAGGGGAGGAAAAACAGTCTCTTCCCTCCTAGGTTCTCTACTTAGAGCTATCTAAATTAGACTGACAAACAGATTAACAAGAGGAAAGCTTACTAAATTATTTAGTATAAGTTTTATATGACATGGTAGCCTTTTAAGGAAATGAAGACCTGGGAAACAGTTAAGTCTGAGTATTTTTAAACTAGGTTTGATGCACAGTGGAAAGTCCTGGGGAAATATGATAGAAAAAAAAAGGAGTATGAGCTAAGGGTAGTAACCTAGGGAAAGTTAGCGAGGCTGGTTCCCCCAGACTCTATGCATCTCAGAGACGAGGGTTCTCCTTTCCTCTGGGGGTAGGACAGCACCTCTCTCGAGGGGGATGTGGGGCGAAGGAAATGACCTACTTCAGAGGAAGATCAGAGAGTCCTCCCTATTCCCGTCATTTCTCAGATTCCTTCAGTGTAAACTTTTCAAAATGGCAAGGTACTCTATTGGGGGGTAGCATGTTCTGAACCTCACCGCAACTAAACACATTTTTGCTTAAACAAAGACTCTTTGAGAGTCTACTGTGCTCTCAACACCTTCTCTGTGGAAACAATAGGATGAATACTGTTCGGATTCCAGGGCCAGCTCACTAAAGCCTTTTCACCTCACTTGGAGTGAAGCTGTGCCACGAGATGTGCGAGTCAGACCTCTGAGCCCTGGGAACGACAGGCCACGCGACAAGACAAGAGGAGGGGAGGGGGAGGAGAGAGAGCGGTCCCTTCTGTTGTGGGGACTGACTCGCCCTAGGACCGGTGATTAGGAAATGCTTACTGTTACCGTGTTATTTGGGGCCAGGCACCCCTGGTGGCTCAGAGGTTAAAGTGTCTGCCTGGAATGCAGGAGACCAGGGTTCATCCCTGGATCGGGAAGGTCCCCTGGAGGAGGAAATGGCACCCCACTCCAGCACTCTTGCCTGGAGAATCCCATGGAGGGAGGAGCCTGGTGGGCTGCAGTCCATGGGGTCGCCAAGAGTCAGACAGGACTGAGCCACTTCACTTTCACTGTTCTCCGCGCCTTATGTAAAATCATTCCTTTACGCAGATCTGGTTTGGTTTGTGCTGCCGGCCGCTTTCCTTCCTGTCCCCCCTCCTCTCCGCGGCACCTGTCTCCGTGTGACCTGGGCGCCTACGGGTGTCCTGCGCGCTCTGCTCTGGCTCCTGCCCTGGCCAGATGGACGCTCCACAGCGCTCCATGCTCTGCAGTCCTCTGCAACGCTCACTCATCAAAGTTACCGTCACTTCACTGCGGCTGATCTTAGGTGCTAAGAAGAAACTCTTCAGAGATGCTTTCATCTGCAAAGAGGAGACCTTATACGCCAAATGCATTTCTGGTGGCGTTTCAGGCAGCTGGGTCTGGCAGTGAGGAACAGACACATATGGGTTCCAGGTTACTGAGTGGAAGCCCTTTTGAAGAGCTTGTTTGCGGAGACCACACCTTGGAGCTGTTTCTATTTTTACAGCATCTTCCCTTCTCCACTTCTGAACATGAGAAAAGCACAGGGGAAAACTACCAGCAAAAAAAATTGGCACACTCAACTTCTCTTAAATTTTATAGAGCAGACCAAGGCAGGGGAAGTCAAGGCAATGCTGTGAAGAAAACCAAAAGGGAATCTTCTCTGGGCTTCCCTGGTGGCTCAGATGGTAACGAATCTGCCTGCAATGTGGAATACCCAGGTTCGATCCCTGGGTCAAGAAGATCCCCTGGAAAAGGGAATGGCTACCCACTCCAGTGTTCTTGCCTGGAGCATCCTGTGGACAGAAAAGCCTGGTGGGCTACAGTCCATGGGTTTGCAGAGAGTCAGACACAACTGAGTGACTAACACTCACTCACTTTCTATCATCGTTGTTAATGTTCTAACACCTGTATCTGGGGATTATTGGCTGACCCATGTGAGAATTAGTTCATACTTACTCCTTTTCAGGCAAGCTCTAAATAGAAAAGAAAGTCTTAAAAATTAACTTCTAGAACTATTAGACCATGATGGTGTTTTTTTTTTTTAAATCTCAATTCTTAATGATGATAGCAGACTAAAGCCTTCAAAGGCAGGAGGTGGTTTTCCCTAGTCATTTTTTGGGTATAGCTTTCTGAAGTAAGAATTAATTATTTCACAAAGGCATGATCTTTGCTTGCTTATAAGGCATGATCTTTGCTTCTGAACAGAAGGTTAAAGTCCTATTAGTCTTTGTCTTCTCCAAATTAATAATGCAGAGGTTAAAAGCGATGACATCGTTTCAACTCAATTTTCATTTTTATTATAATAAAACTGTTTTACATACTTTCCAGGGGAATTTTTAAAACAAGATTTCCACTGAAAGAAAAAGAAGTGGGAGAATAATTAGATGGTACTTCTCGATAGGTAAAAGGCACATTTATGCCTCTTATATATTTTTGTTTTCTCTAATGAATTTATTATCAAATTACATACAATGAAATATCAGTGCATAGTAGAATTGCTGACTAATGATCACAAAGTCTTCTTTCCGAGGTTTTTGTTACTCACTGACCCATGAAACCACTGTTGCCTTGCTGGGCAATGCCACAGTTCAGTTACATTTTGTGGCTTTAATCACAATTACAATTAATTATTTGTGTTATTCTTTATATAATCTCTTCTTTCGCGATTCAACTGTGAGCTCCCTGAGGAAATTTCAGTCGTGTTCGCCTCTCTGTTTTGCATCCCAGGTGTGATCATAGCCCCCTAAACACAATAGGCTTCATAAATACCTTATGTTTACATAAATATAATCATATGCTGAATAAACAGATAATAGCACTAAACACAGGAGGTAAGTTCATTGTGCTAGTTTAGCAATGAACTTGGCCAAGTTTCTTGGTAGTTAAGACCCAAGTGAAAACATATTGGGCTTTTGTTCTAACTGCAAATAACATGTACACAAAGAGACACTTTTCTTTCAACTGAACCCAAAGCCACCAAGGAACAGAAATGACCACATTTGTGATTTTGCAGAACAACCAAATACTTTTCCAATGTGCTATTTTACAGATGCTCTCTAACAGTTTACACTTGACTAGTGAGAATGCTTTTGTAGATAACAGATTACATGGCCCAGGTACACTGATTTCAGTGAGTGAAGATGGAATATAGTTTGGGGTTTAACTGCTCAGACTGTGGAGTCAGAAGGCCCAGGGTATGCACTCTGGCTCCACTCCATAGAAGCCAGTGATCTGGGCGATACACTCCCTCTGAGCCTTGGTTTCCATATTGTAACACTAATCTCTACTCTTCTTGTTGTATGAATTGAATGAGAAAATTATATACTCCTTCAGACAAGGTAAATGCTCAATAAATGAGAGCTAGTATTATCAGCTTACAGTACTGAAGCAAAACGAGGCGAAAATCCAAAAAAAAAAAAAAAGAATAGTGGCCCTTCCCTGGCAGTCCATAGGTGAAGATTTTGTGCTTCCACTCCAGGGCGTGTGGGTTCCATCCCTGGGGAACTAAGATCCCACCTGCCCTGTGACGTGGCCAAAAAAACAAACAAACAAGAATTAATAGTGATAACTTCTATGCAGAGAACATCATGAGAAACACTGGACTGGAAGAAACACAAGCTGGAATCAAGATTGCCAGGAGAAATATCAATAACCTCAGATATGCAGATGACACCACCCTTATGGCAGAAAGTGAAGAGGACCTAAAANATGGCAGAAAGTGAAGAGGAACTAAAAAGCCTCTGATGAAAGTGAAAGAGGAAAGCGAAAAAGTTGGCTTAAAGCTCAACATTCAGAAAATGAAGATCATGGCATCTGGTCCCATCACTTCATGGGAAATAGATGGGGAAACAGTGGAAACAGTGCCAGACTTTCTTTTTTTGGCTCCAAAATCACTGCAGATGGTGACTGCAGCCATGAAATTAAAAGATGCTTACTCCTTGGAAGAAAAGTTATGACCAACCTAGATAGCATATTCAAAAGCAGAAACATTACTTTGCCGACTAAGGTCCGTCTAGTCAAGGCTGTGGTTTTTCCAGTGGTCATGTATGGATGTGAGAGTTGGACTGTGAAGAAGGCTGAGCGCCAAAGAATTGATGCTTTTGAACTGTGGTGTTGGAGAAGACTCTTCAAAGTCCCTTGGACTGCAAGGAGATCCAACCAGTCCATTCTGAAGGAGATCAGCCCTGGGATTTCTTTGGAAGGACTGATGCTAAAGCTGAAACTCCAGTACTTTGGCCACCTCATGAGAAGAGTTGACTCATTGGAAAAGACTCTGATGCTGGGAGGGATTGGGGGCAGGAGGAGAAGGGGACGACCGAGGATGAGATGGCTGGATGGCATCACTGACTTGATGGAAGTGAGCCTGAGTGAACTCCGGGAGTTGATGATGGACAGGAAGGCCTGGTGTGCTGTGATTCAAGGGGTCGCAAAGAGTTGGACATGACTGAGTGACTGAACTGAACTGAACTGACTGAATGATAAAAGTGCCTTACAATCTCAGAGGCTTACGTAAGTATTATGAAGTAACATATCTCAATCAATTCTTGAGTGAATTTTTCCCACCACAGGTATGGGAAGTGAAGATATTTTCTGTGAATGGATAAAGGGTATCTTATAGATACCAGGGGACAGAGAGCAAATTTGCTCTGCTGAGGAAGAGAAGATACCAAGCGTTGGCATTCTGACCCAGGCAGAATTTCCACTCAGTTGCCTAGAAGTGCAGATGGCAAGGGTGAGTGTAAATGTAATCAAGTTCTTTTATCAAAAATTTGATTAAGTTCCTGATTGAGGCTCCCAAGGTCTATACCACATAAAGAGAAAGGGCAGCAGAACGTTAGGCCATCCTGGACTGTGGGGACAAGTCAGGTAAAAGGGGCACCTCCCAAGCTGCTGAATGAACTGAGGTACCTTTGGAGTCTGCTTATGTTGTTCTGTTAAAATGTTGCAAACTGCCACATTTGTATAGGTATAACTCTTTGAGTTTGGGAGTAAAGACCTCTAAGACCTTTAACACCAACTAACCAATTGGTCTGATTAATTCTTAGGAAGACTTTTTTTGTGTGAAACAGGAATGTCAACAACAGAGTTCTCACACTCCTGTTTTCTATAGCAGGAAAGCATTTATTCCATTCACCTATTAATCATCAAAATGAAATGGGTCTGTGACATAGCTTTCACTTCTAGCTGTACTCCTAATATGATGGAATAAAGCATTATAGTGATGATATGAGAATAAATGTTTCTGAAATTTATAACCAGATAATGGAAGAAAGCTGATGTAGTTCAAAACACTAATTGATCCATCATTTAGGAGTGAGAACAGGTCATACTTTGATTCCATCTAGGCCTTACTATATAGTTCATTGGAGAAAGTAGTTAAGCAGTTTCATTTCCTATCTTGCATTTAGGGCAAGAAATCTAAAAAATTATAATAAAGTGAGTGAAAGTCTCTCAGTCATGTCTAAGACTTTGCAACCCCATGGACTGTAGCCCACCAGGCTTCTCTGTCCATGGAATTCTCCAGGCAGGAATACTAGAGTGGATTGCTATATCCTCTACAGGGGATCTTCCCAACACAGGGATCACACCCAGATCTCCTGCTTGGCAGGTGGGTTCTTCACTGTCTGAGCCCCAGGGCAGCCCTCCTGATCAGATCATCTAGAGCAGGGTTCCTCATACTCCAGAATCTGATGCCTGATGACCCGAGGTGAAGCTGATGTAATAATAAAAGAAAGAAAGTACACAGTAAATGTAATGCACTTGAATCCTCTCAAAAGCCACCCCACCCCCTACCCCAGTCTGTGAAAAAATTGTCTTCCGTGAAATTGGTCCCTGGTGCCAAAAAGGTTGGGGCCCGCTGATCCAGGGCTCTTCTCTCTCACCTGGTAATCACCAGCTACGTGTGGCTATCTAAACTGAAATGAATTAAAATTAAATAAAGTTAAAATATCAGAGAGAGTCCCTTGGATAGCAAGGAGATCAAAGCAGCCAATCCTAAAAGAAATAAACCCTGAATATTCATTGGAAGGGCTGATGCTGAAGCTCCAATACTCTGGCCATCTGATGTGAAGAGCCGACTTATTGGAAACGACCCTGATGCTGGGAAAGATTGAAGGTGGTAGGAGAAGGGGACAACAGAGGATGAGATGGTTGGATGGCATCACCAACTTGATGGACATGAGTTTGAGTAAACTCCGGGAGTTGGTAATGGACAGGGAGGCCTGGCGTGCTGCAGTCCGTGGGGTCACAAAGAGTTGAACACAACTGAGCAACTGAACAACAACAAAAATATCAGTTCCTCAATTTCAGAAGTCACATTTCAGGTGCTCGAGAGCCATTATGTGGCTGCCATATTAATCAATGCAGATATTGAATGCATCAGTCATTGCTGAAGGTGGACAGAACTGGACAGTTCTGTTTTAGAATCCCTAAAATTACTGGCTGTTTATTTGGGATGGGTCCTAGGACCTCACAAAATTCCAACATCATTCTAAGCTGGTAGAATTGAGGAAGGTGATTTGTCCAACTATGGATGGAAATGTACACTTGTAATTCCTCTTGTAAATGTCCTGCCCTAAGTAATTCTGTCCTGACATCTAAGAACGATTTCTCATTCCAACTGTAATGCTATGTTACTCGGTTTCTACTAAACAAGGGTTTTCTCATTAAATCTACACAACATTCTATGAGAAAGGTATTTTTATTTTCAAAATGCAGATGGAGAAAGTAAAGCTCAGAGTGATGAATCTACTTGTCCCAAGTTTTTCAGCTGGTAAGGGGACAATAGGAACTTAAACCCTATGCTGTCTTAATTCCAGAGTCCTGTGTACTCTTCACCACCCTCTCCAGTCTATCAGAGAAAACTGAAACAGTGCTTTTTGTATATGAGCCTCTTTAGATCTTTAGATCCTTGAGCCAGACTCTCACACGTAGTCGCTGTGTTACCTTGAGCAAACAATTTAACCACTCTGTGCTCGGTCCCTCATCTGGAAAATGGGAATGGTAACAGTAGCTGCCTCAGAGGGCTGTGAAAGGTGAGCGTCTGTGGAGCACATGGGGCAGTGCCTGGCCCTGGGAAGAGCTCAGTTAAGTGTATGCTGTTATTATCTCATTCAGTGTTTTTGTTTTTAAAGAGATTGAGAAATAGCTTTTGGTAATGTCAATTGCTAATTATTTATAGGCTGAAAAACCCTTCTAAAACAGTATGTTTTTCAAGATATCAAACAAAAGAGACTGGAAGACCAACCTTCCTTCATCTCCACCCCCAAAAGTTGGCTGACTTCAGCCAACCTGCTGAGTTATCACGAAAGGAGAAGCTTTTCCAAAAAGCCTGTGCGCAGCAGCAAAAAGTCCTCAGAGTGCAGGAGGTTTAACCAAAGCTTAGACAGAGTCTATTTTCACTCACCCTTTTCTTTTTTTTTCCCCGGACAATGTAAGAAACAGACATAGGATTCAGAACGTTAGGTGGAAAGAATATTATCAGAAAGGGACCGTGTAAGGAGTGCCGTCAAATGCAGACCTTACTTAGGGTCATTCATTTTGCAGTTCTGAACCTAGAGGACTCTAGGAGAGCCTTTCTTATTGGCACCTGGGAAGAGGAATTCAGAGTTCATAAACAGAAAACCTGATGGGTTTCTGGGGCAATATTTTTTGTGAACTAGGCAGAAAAATGGAGTGTCAGAGCTGGGCAGCCCTTTACTATCTGGGATGGAATATTCTGAGTTTTCTGCCTAGAAAGAGGGTTGGAAGAAACCATGCCAGATGGCGCACAGTTCTGAAGCTGACGGCCCTGTACTCCACAGACACAGGCCATATCAACAGTGCCAGCCTCGGGGAGGGGCTTCCCAGGTGGCACAGGTGAAGAACCCCCCTGCCAATGCAGGAGACACAAGAGATGCAGATTTGATCCCCAGGTCGGGGAGATTCCATGGAGAAGGGCATGGCAACTCACTCCAGTATTCTTGCCTGGAGAACACTGGATACAGTCCTTAGCCTGGTGCAATACAATCCTTAGGGTCACAAAGAGTTGGACACTCGCTTTCAGCACGCTCGCTCACAACTTCAGGGAAGAGGGTTCTGAAACAAATTAAGTTCCAATAGCAGAAAAACAAACACCAAAAAAAATTCCCCAAACACACACAGCAAAATAAATATCCAGGCCTCATCATTTCATTCTCCTTAGAAGTACTCTCGTGATGACCTTCTGGAGTCAATTACATTGTGCAACTTAGAATAGTTCTAAGAAGAGAGGGTGGTGGTGGATTTCTGGTCCCAGAAGAAATGGAATAGCCCCTCACAGTAGGCCAGAGGAGCAGAGGGAGAAATTCAGAAAGTGGGGCTCTTTTGGAAAATCTGCAGTAGCATTTCATTTTCCAGTGGGGCTAGTTCTCCTCAGGGCATCCCTTCTGCAGGCCTTAGGTGTTGCATCAGGAGAATAGCAAGATGGCATTAAAGCTGCAGCCAGAGGAACTGAAACCGCAGCCTCGTTTAAGTAAGTGAGAGAAAATGTAGGCACAAAAACATTTCCTCCTTATTGCTTTCTGTTTTCTCCAAAACTCATTATTCTAAAAAATTAAGATTATTTCTACTTAATTTTTCTCCATTGATCACTATTCTGTTTATAAAAGAAAACATAATGGCTTTTAAGTGCTTCCCTGGTGGCTCAGCTGGTAAGGAATCTGCTGCAATGCAGGAGTCCCCGGTTTGATTCCTGGGTTGGGAAGATCCCCTGGAGAAGGGAAAGGCTACCCACTCCAGTATTCCTGCCTGGAGAATCCCCATGGACAGAGGAGCCTGGCAGGCTACAGTCCATAGGGCTGCAAAGAGTCAGACACGACCGAGTGATGAAGCACACAGCGCAAATGCTGATACGTGCCAGGTACTGTGCGAGCCACTGAAGCATGATTGCGTCCTGTCCTCACAAACCTTGAGCGAGACTGATAGAAAGTGTCGGAACCAGGATCACAAGCCCACAGCTCCCCACCCTTTCACCAGGACGCTGTTCTGTGTCATGCAGGTATGTGTAGTCCATTAAAGAAAATCGCGTCCGTCACCCCGTTCCCCACCCCATTACCAGCCACAGTGAGGCCCTCAGTTATAAGGAATAGAAAGTTAGCTTGTGAAGGTTTTCCTTTTGAACTGTTTGTCAGCATGGGGTCCCTCCCTATCATTTTCAGTTCAGATGAGACTCACACACCACTGTCACGCACATAGACACACACACACACACACACACACACACACACACACACTTTGATGTTGATCTCCATCTAAAATTCCTTGAGAGAATATAGCAGCTCCTAAACAGACAGATGCCTGCAGGGGGCTGAATGGGGGAGGGAAGGACCAGTCTTATGTTTTCTATTTTTTTCATTTTATTTCCCCCTACATCCCACTGAAGCTAATACAGTTGTTTTAGGCTTTCCAAGAGAATATAACTTTATATTCACTGAATACACTTTAATACACTGAATGCCAAATGTAATTTTTCCCATAGTCTAGACCAGATGTTAGCAAACTTTCTCTGTAAATGGCCATACAGTAAACAGTTAAGGCTTTGCACAGTTTGTCTCTTTTGCAACAGTTTAACTCTACCATTATAGGGAAAACAATCATGGACAATATGCAAACTCATATACGTGGCTGTATTCCGTTACCCTCTAGGGTATGTCCTCACCTACATTGTTGAAGACCCTTTGCCACCAAGTCAATGAGAATGTGGAGAAGGCAAATGTCTTCAAACCCACCCCAGAAGCTGCATGTGCCTCTTCTGTTCAGATTCTTCTGGCAAGAACTTGATAACACAGTCATAACTCAGTGTTCAGGGCCTGAGGAAGTTAGTCTCGGATGACAGCCATGGTCCCTGGAGGGAAACCAGACCGGATTTTTGTAAGGAAGAGTCTCCACTAAGGGGAATTCTCTACCCAGGCTGACGGGGCCGTGAGTGTGGAAATCATTCTTTCAATACCAACTTCATTATCCTGTATAATGACTGTAACAGTCCTATGGGATCAAAATTATTTCCACTTTACAGATAAGGAAATTGAGACATTATGTAACTTTTGTAGAATTTTGTTCCTTGTTATAGTACATTTTTCCTTTTTTATGTTTATTTGCAATATGTCCTCAACTAGATCATAAAATCGTGTCCCCAGTGTTAACAGAATAGAACTTTGTTAATTGAATGAGCAAATTAATGATTAACATATGTTTATGTGCTGATGCTTGAAATGAAGAGAAGCAGACTTCTTGCTTCATAAGTAAATTATTTTGATTTTTTTTTTTTGGCTGTGTCAGATAGCACGTTCCCCAACCAAGAATCAAACGTACACCCCTTTCAATGGGAGCACATAGTTTTAACTACTGGACCACCAGGGAATTGCCTAAATTATTTTGGTAAAAACAAATGTTTTAAAATTCATGTACTCATGACATCTATTAAGGAGTATTAAAGATGGCTGCTAATTTCTTCTGTAATGCTGTCATGGAATCATGTTTATTTGATTAGTCCATTAATCTCACATTTGAAAAAAAATCAAACTAGTCAAAAGAGCTAATAGTTCAATCTAATGGTTTATGCATATAACACATAAAAATCCACTTGGTTAAAAAAAGGGAAAGCTTTCTATAGCCAAGGTTGGTCCTTAGATTAGAATGAGAAAAAGAAAGAAAACTACAATTACTGAGTAAATTGTATGAAGGGCCCTTTATATATATATTCCTCACAAAATCCCATTAGGTAAAGTGAAAGTTGCTCAGTTGTGTCCAACTCTTTGTGACCCCATGGACTTCTCCAGGCCAGAATACTAGAGGGGGTAGCCTTTCCCTTCACCAGGGGAATCTTCCCAACCCAGGGATCGAACTGAGTTCTCCTGCATTGCAGGCAGATTCTTTACCAACTGAGCTATCAGGGAAGACTATCGGGGAATTTTTATTAATATTTACATGTGCAGGAGTTTACAGAAAACAAGTGAAACTCAAAGAAGCAATTATACTCTGGAGCTTTTATACACTTCTTAGGAAGGACAACTTGAGCTTAATTGTGGGGAAGTGACTAACAGGAAGCAACAGTTAGAACTGGACATGGAACAACAGACTGGTTCCAAATAGGAAAAGGAGTACGTCAAGGCTGTATATTGTCACCCTGCTTTGTTAACTTCTATGCAGAGTACATCATGAGAAACACTGGGCTGGAAGAAGCACAAGCTGGAATCAGGATTGCCAGGAGAAATATCAATAACCTCAGATATGCAGATGACACCACCGTTATGGCAGAAAGTGAAGAGGAACTAAAAAGCCTCTTAATGAAAGTGAGAGAGGAGAGTGGAAAAAGTTGGCTTAAAGCTCAACATTCAGAAAACGAAGATCATGGCATCTTGCCCCATCACTTCGTGGGAAATAAATAGGGAAATAGTGGAAACAGTATCAGACTTTATTTTTTTGGGCTCCAAAATCACTGCAGATGGTGATTGCAGCCATGAAATTAAAAGACGCTTACTCCTTGGAAGGAAAGTTATGACCAACCTAGATAGTATATTGAAAAGCAGAGACATTACTTTGCCAGCAAAGTTCCATGTAGTCAAGGCTGTGGTTTTTCCAGTAGTCATGTATGGATGTGAGAGTTGGACTGTGAAGAAAGCTGAGCACTGAAGAAATGATGCTTTTGAACTGTGGTGTTGGAGAAGACTCTTGAGAGTCCCTTGGACAACAAGGATATCCATCTAGTCCATCCTAAAGGAGATCAGTCCTGGGTGTTCTTTGCAAGGACTGATGCTAAAGCTGAAACTCCAATACTTTGGCCACCTCATGTGAA
>SJYQ01096681.1:0-19913 GCA_006410935.1 Redunca redunca
CCACCAGAGAGCCACTGGCCCCCCCCGGAAGCAGGCAGTGGAGGGTGGCAGCTCCCTCGGGAACTAGGCTGGAAGGAGGGACCAGGGAGGGGACGTGAGCTGAGGAAGGGCCTCTCTTTAAGACTTCGAAGACAGGTCTGGTGGGAGCTGCCCAGGGAGTCTCTCAAGAGTGTGGCCTGTGAAGTAACCAGGGCGGTGCCTCTGGTCCGGCCCCCTCCACGAGGCTGGTGTCCCACAGGGCAGCCGAGCCTTGTGCCAGCTCGGGTAGGCTGCAGGGCTAGGCTTCAGCTTCATACATGTCGTGCATGGCCAGCAAGAGATCCTCTGGCCGTCACCTCTGAACATGTGAGTTGCTCCTCCAACTAGAACGGCCGCTGCTCAAGGGCAGGGTCCCATCACACGTGGACTTGTGGTCATCGGCCCAGCCCAGGGGTCAGCCCTCCACCCTACACCCAGGGGGCCCCGTCTAACAGGACGGCTCTGGTCTTGTCCCTCTCCCTCCTGCAGATTCCAGCCCCTCTCCAATGCCTGCCTGGGTGGGTCTCGTGGCCTGGATCCCAGGACACCCCCTGGTCTGGGTGCAGTACGCCTCCCCCCAGCTTCCGGAGGAAGGTCCGCAGGCGCACGTGCCTCCAGTCTTCGTGGGCTGGGCAGAAACGCTTGCCAGGAGACTGGCTGGACGTGGCGCTCCCACAGAGCGTCGAGGGCTCTGCTCGCCCAAGCTGAGAGCCTCTGGTGCTACCTGGCGCTGCTGCTCCGATTATATTCACGATGTTCTGTGCGGATGCCCTTCCGTTACCTGTCTACCGCACTTTTCCTTTCTTTTTTTCCAGTGAGATGACCTAGTTTTTATAATTCCGAACATTCTCCCTCTATTGGCTTGAAGGCTTTTGATCGTGTTTCTACCGTGAACGTTTTAACATGTCCGACTGACTCAGAGTCTAGAGGAAACCAGCTGCCCTCCCACTCTTCCCTAACAGTTCATGTTCACTCCCATGACCCTCTCCCGCATTTCCACTGACCGCTTGTCAGCAATTTAGTTTCCAACTCTCAAGTCAGTCACGACCCCAGTTTTACACGCTGACCGTGATTCAGCTCGACCACAAGTTTCTGCTGTCTCTGTCCTCGGTTTAGTTTCCTTCTTCCTAAAGTCCAGTGAGAGTCTGTAAGTGAATAAACTGGGGTTTCTGTTTCTATGAAAATGCTTATGTATTTTAAAAATTAATTTATTTTTAACTGGAGGATAGATAGTTGCTTTACAATATTGTGTTGGTTTCTGCCATACACCAACATGCATCGGCCACAGGCATACACATGTCCCCTCTCTCCTGAACCAACGCCTGTATTCTGCTCTCATGAAAGAATGATATGCTGGTCTTACCACCCTCGTGAAGATTTTCTTCCACCGTGGTCTGACCTCCCTATTACTATGCAGACACTTGCTGAGCTTCACTGTTGAGCCTTGGGAGCCGTCTCTGTTTTCCTCTCAAGCTGCTTTTAAGATGTGCCGAGCCCTCTGGGAACTCCATCAGAGCCGGCCTGGGTCCTCCTCGTGCCCTCCCCTCTGCACCACCTCTCTGGATCTCTGTGCTAAGTCCACTTAACTTCTTCAGATCTCTTTTCTGGCTCATGCATAATTCTCTCCTGGGGTGTGTCTAGTTTGCCGGTCGGTTAACATCTCTGTTGGGTTTTATATGCAATGGCTGGAGTTTTTATCGTAGAGATGGTATGTGGTCCTTAAAAAAAACAACAACAACAACAAACAGCCTCTTTAAAATGTACTGTATCCTATTCTTTTCTTGATTTCTAATCTTTCTTTAAGCCCTCTGATCACCTTAAACATTATATTAAGATCTCTTCTATTGTCTGAAGTTGTAAAATGTTGGAAATTCTGTTTGTTGTGACACCTGACTCTTGCTTATGATTTCTATACGTTTAATAATTTATTGGCATGAGCTCATAATTTGTAGAAATTGCAGGATTCCAGGGGGCCTGAGCTGTGCAAGGGTCGTTCTACAAACTTTTGGCCTTTCTTTCTGCAAGTGGCTCCAGGAGTATCACCAGCCTGGTGCTGGCTTGGGGATTCCTAAAACACGTAGGGATTATAACACAGACCTCAGACTCGCATGTTTCGATCGCTCACAGGAGACTTCCCCCAGCACCTGAGTGCAGGACAGTGATAAACTTCCTCATCATTTCTCTGGCTCCATGGGGAAGATTTTCTCATGTCTGTTTTTCCCCCTTTTACCAGTTAATAGCCCTTTAATGGGGATTTCTATTTCAATTCTACACATTTTTAAAAGAATCCAAAGTTACACTATTGTTGGGCCTGTTTCAGGGCCCAGTAAACATCCCCGGGGCTTTCCTGATGGCTCAGTGGGTAAAGAATCTGCCTGCAATGCAGGAGACACAGGAGATGCGGGTTTAATCTCTGGGTAAGGAAGGTCCCCTGGAGCAGGAATTGCCGATGAAGGTCCCTACAGTCAAAGCTATGGCTTTTCCAGTAGTCATGTACAGATGTGGAAGTTGGATCATAAAGAAATCTGAGCACTGAACATACTGATGCTTTTGAACTGTGGTGCTGGAGAAGACTCTTGAGAGTCCCTTGGACAGGAAGGCAATCAAACCAGTCCATCCTAAAGGAAATCAACCCTGACTATTCATGGGAAGGCCTGATGCTGAAGCTCCAATATTTTGGGCCACCTGATGTGAAGAACTGAGTCACTGGAAAAGACCCTGATGCTGGGAAAGACTGAAAGCAGGAGAAGGGGACGACAGAGGATGAGATGGTTGGATGGTGCCACCGCTTCGATGGACAGGAGTTTGAGCAAGTTGGGAGTTGGTGATGGACAGGGAAGCCTGGTGTGCTGCAGTCCACGGGGTCACAAAGAGTCAGTCAGACACTACTGAACAACTGGACTGAATTGACCAAGGAAATGGCAACCCAACTCTAGTATTCTTGGCTGGAAAATTCCATGGACAGAGTAACCTGGCAGCCTATGGTCCATGGGGTCTCCAAGAGCCGGATACGACTGAGCGGCTAACACACACACGCACACACCCCAGAGCCGCCATGACGTGACCAGCCTGCTCTGGTCTTAGGCTCCCTCTTTGATTCTGCGTCCTGTTATCTCATTTCTTTCTCCTATGTCCAGTTATATTTACCCTCTTTGTTATATTTCACACAGCACTTCTGAACGATCGCCCTTAAGACTGGTTCTGCTGTACCCTAGCTTAATCTACCACATCAGACTGGAAATCTACTTCATCGCCTTCTGGCTTCCCATGAAGTTGAGAATCTGATGCATCTTCATTCCCAGCCTTGTTTAGTGACTGTTTGGTCGCTTTGGAAGCTTTATCCCCAGTGTTCTGGAATTATACGAATGTGCCAGTTAGGACTTTTCCCATTCACCACCCTGGAACCTTGTGATCATCAATTCTGGAAACATTTCTCATTTCTTTGATGCATTTCTGCCCTTTGTTTTCCCTCTCTTTACAGATTGCCTAGATGTCAGATAGTCTATTTCCTGGGAGTCTTTGTCAACGCTTTTTTTTCCTTCTAATGTTATGTTTTTACTTTCTACGAATTATTTCCTCTTCTGACTTTCATAGCATCCTGTTTTATTTCATTGACAAAATACTGACTCTTACTTCTCTGGGGCTATTCACTATGTGTTTTGAGGGCTTTTCTGTTTGCAGTTACCAGCTGTTTCCTCTGATATATCTTTGTCTTTGCTTGTTCTGGCCTCTACCCTTCGTGCTGGGAACCTTTTGAAAATAGGCAGTGATCCTTGCTGTCCATCCCTATCTTTAAATGAGTCATCAGGGAATTCTTTGTGATGATGGAACAGGCCTGTACTTTGCTGTGGTGCTTACGTGAAGCTGCATACACAAGCATCCAGGACATGTCAATTTTCTGGTTTTGTCCGTAGTTACGTACGATGTAACCACTGGGGCAAACTGGATGGAAGGTGCAGGGGACCTCTCTGGACCATTTATTGCAACTTCTTAGGAATTTACATGTATTTCAAAGCAAAAAATTGGAAAGCTGAGGCAATAAAAAGATGATGGAAGCTTTGTGCACACAAGCAAGCCTCTGGAGTCGTACTGATCACGTAGCTGACGCATCCAGCTCCTGCTGTGCGGGCCTGCCAAACGCTGGCAACCACAGGTCTGTCTGACGCCGCTTCTCCTCCAGAGGGGAGTCCTCCAGCCCCGGGTCCTGCCTGGACTCGGGCTCTGGGATTTCCCCTCTGGACAGACTCCCCTGGATCCCCTTGCAGGGCGTGGCTGCCCACTTTGCCCCGCCTGAGGTGCCTCGTCCAGAGTGTCTGGTTTGAGGATTTCTCCAGAGCATCAGCCTCTGCTCTTGTGGGCAGAGGAGATAATTATTCTCTAGTTGGTACAAGCAGACAGGTAACTTGGGGAGCTTCATTTCCTCCCACGGAGACTGTCAGCAAATCGTCCGTCTTTAGGCCCAGACACAGTCCCAGCGCTGAGGGACCCCCGGCTCCCACGCCGCTCCCCCGGGCAGGTCGCTGCGGCACCAACATTCCAGCCCCTGCTCTGCTGCCTTCCACCAACCATCCTCCACAGCTTGAAGCCTCCTGTCTATTGTCTTCTCTCCTATTCTTGGTCCTCGTTGGGTTTAGACATTTAAAAAATTCTTTTACTGTCATTTTAGAAGGGTTTCTGCAGGAAGTGGAAATAAATGAATGTGTTCAATCACCCACGTTAACCCAAGCATACCATGTCGACCAGAGCTCCTTAACCTGAATTCTGCAAAGTATTTACACACAACCACAGCCCTAAAGGGCTTCCCTGGTGGTTCAGATAGTAAAGAATCTGCCTGCAATGGGGGAAACCCAGGGTTGATCCCTGGGCTGAGAAGATCTCCTGGAGAAAGGAATGGCTACTCACTCCCGTATTATTGCCTGGAGAATTTCATGGACAGAGGAGCCTGGCAGGCTACAGTCCATGGGGTCTCAAAGAGTCAGACACAACTGAGCAACTAGCACTTTCACTTTTATAGTCCTAAAGAAATGAACCCTGAATATTCGTTGGAAGGACTGATGCTGAAGTTGAAGCTCCAATACTTTGGCCACCTGATGCGAAGAACTGACTCATTGGAAAAGACTCTGATGCTAGAAAAGATTGAGGGCAGGAGAAGAGGGTGACAGAGGATGAGATGGTGAGATGGCATCACCGACTCAACGGACACGAGCTTGAGCAAACGCTGGGAGTGAAAGACAGGGAAACCTGGCGTGCTGCAGTTCGTCGCAGAGTCGGCCATGCCTTAGCGACTGAACAACAACAACAATGGGACGTGTGTGAAGATGGAGAGATGGTAACGTGCCAACAAGAACGAGAGATCACAAACTCAAATCAGAAATTTTCGGTGTCGACACTCCCCCACAAGCATGTGCACACTACCTACTACACCAGGGCATCTCTGACGGGCTCTTCCAGCAATGGCAGCTCCAGGATTCGAAATGGGGGGACAGGAAGAGAAAGCACAACTCCGCCTGAAATCGAGATCCCTCGACGCTCTGAAAGGGCCACCTGTCTGCTCCTACAAATGGCTTTTGTTTCAAATGTCAAAGAAACTTTAAATTCCATAGATGGCTGTGATTTCCAATCAGAACTGATCCAGGACAAAGCTGGGCTCTGGGAGGGAGGGACTTGCAGTCATTGTCAGCCAACAGGTGCGGGCAATCAACACTTCACACACTTACAAAATGAGATCAGATTCTTACATGCTAACCTCAAAACAACCACTGAGAAAGTCGCAGGGCATAAACAGCAGCACATGTGCCCCTCGGCAGCCGGCCATGCTGCTCGAGGAGGGAGGATCTGTGAAGCAGCGGCAGCCAAGACACACTCGGAAAGCCCAGGGCCTCTGCAGACAAAGGCTCGTGTCACACACAGGCATCCTTGCACCGTCTCAGCACGGCCACCTGCCAAACGGCTCCAGAAACGACGGTGACCAAAGCACATTAACGTCAACCAACAGGCATTTCATCATCACTGTTGATATTGTTTATTTACTCAGCTGTGTAAGACTCTTTTGGACCCCATGGACTGTAGCCCACCGGGCTCCTCTGTCCATGGAATTCTCCAGGCAAGAATACTGGGGTGGGCTGCCATTTCCTTCTCCAGGAGATCTTCCCAATGCAGGGATCAAACCTGCGTCTCCTGAATTGGCAGACGAATTTTTTATCCGGAGAACCCCTTTTCATCACCTACCACATAAGAAATATTACAATCTGTACTATGAGAGAGTCAAGGGGGAAAAAAAGACGGTACAGTCTATGCCTTTGAAAACCTTCAATTGCACATGGCATACTATGCATATTTCAAGCAACTGGAACATGTGTGCAAGGTTGCCCCCCTGTCAAGAAGCCCCATTCAACAACCTCACTCTCATTCCAAAGTGACTGTGCAGCGCCAGAGGCACAGCAATCAGAACTCTGCTCTTAGAAAGATGTAGAACCTAAAGATCTTTCGGTTTAATACGGGTCTCAAATCCCCTAACGCTATTTAAACAGGAAAGGAAGTTAGATCCCAGTGTAAAGCAAGACATCTCGCACAGACCCCAGGGACACAGACAGGGCACCTACCACAGGAGGCGGCCCACCTGCCAGGGTCTAAAGGATAGATAAGACCCAAATGCAGGGTCTCAGAGGAAAGTCAACACATCACCCAATCTAAAAAATGGGCAAAGAGTGTATCTCAATAGACATGTCTCCCAAGAAAATACATATATGGCGATCAAGGAGATGAAAAGACACTCAGCATCATTAGTCACAGTGCACACGGCGTCACAATGTGATACCACTGCGTTCCCACTAGGATGGCTACTATCCAAAGACTGATGACAACAAGCCTCCAGGGAAGCCCACAGTGGATGATACCTGGCTGCAAACAGGAATGAAGCACTGCTCTGTGCCATGACCAGGTGGCTCTGTGGCAAAGAATCCGCCCACCAACGCAGGAGACGTGGGTCTGATCCCCACGTCAGGAAGACCCCCTGGAGAAGGAAATGGCAACCCACTCTTAGTATTCCTGCCTTGAGAATCCCACGGACAGAGAAGCTCGGTGGGCTGCAGTCCATGGGGCTGTAAAGACACGACCGAGCATGCAGGCACTGTTATGTGCTACAAAGTGAAGGAAACTCGGGAACAGGCTAAGGGAAAGAAGTCAGACACAGAAGGCCACACAGACACAGAAGGCCGACTCTTCATGTTTCCAACTATATGAAACGGCCAGAACAAGCAAACCCACAACGACAGAAAGTGGTTATTCCCAGGGGTTGAGAGGAGTAGGGGACATGGTGTAACTGCTGATGGGTATAGGGTTTCTTTCTTGGGGGGTAATGAAAGTGTTCTAAATTTAGACTGTAATGGTGGGTGTACAAACCTCTGAATATACTAACAACCATTTGAACTGTCTTCCTTTAAAGACTGAATTTTACGGTCTGTGAGCTAAGTCGCTTGCTTCATCATATCCGACTCTGCAACCCCGTGGACTGCAGCCTGCCAGGCTCCTCTGTCCATGGGATTCTCCAGGCAAGAATACTGGAGTGGGTTGCCATGCCCTCCTCCAGGGGATCTTCCCGACCCAGGGATCGAACCTGCATCTCTTATGTCTTCTGCACTGGGAGTTCTTTACCACTAGCACCACCCGGGCATATGAGTTATATCTCAATAAAGCTGGTGGCTGTTGTTTTTCTTTTTTTTTCCAAGCCCAGGTTAAGCTGCCTGGTTGTATGGTCTTGAGTAGAAAGTTTTCTTGGAATATGTCTCTTGAGTCACGGTGTAAATCCCCTAAATCCTCTGTACTATAGATTTTATTTTCCAAGTCAAAAACCAAAAACTGTCTCCACTACAACTAAAATCACCAGAAAACTAAAATCAACACCACTGACCCCCTCAAATTCTACTCAGAATTAGACGGGTGCCCCCTGTGGACTTCTCTCTCCTAAGGCTTAGTGTCGGTGTCCATTTGTAGCTTCCATCAACCTTAATCTCAACCACTTAGCCCCTCGGGGTCTTAGTGCCTCGATTACAAAATTAAGGAGTCAAACCAAATCTAATCACCCCCTCCAGTCCCTTCCCTGCTGCCATGGACTTCGACACCCTAAAACCTGGGATGCAGCCAGTATCAACCGTCCCTGGGCCTCAGCCGAAACCCACCTGCACCGATCACGCCCTAATGGTCCAGGGTCACCAGCACAGAAGAGGGGCACCTAAGGGGTGAGCGTCCATGGGAGGCGGGGAAGCTGGAAGCCCCCCTATGGAGGAAACACACGCCGACCTTGGGAACTACTGCCAAGGACAGTGTGCTTCTGTGCGCTGCGCCAGCTGGGCAACGTCTCACTGGAGCCACAGGGAAGAGAGCCTGAGCGCTAGGATCACGCCTGCCCTGGAGACGGCAAACAGCCCACCGCCCGTGGCACGTCTGCTCTGGGGCTGTGGAGGGTCCTCTCAAGAGTTTACTTAGCCTTGGCTTCTGGAAGGATTTCTGGGGTGGCCCCAGCCTGAACCTTCACGCCTCGTGAGCAAAATGCCAAGACTGGACACAAAAGGCACTAGGAAGTTTCTGGGAATGCTTTTTCCTTTAAACTTGAAAACAAGCAGGCAAACCAAACCACAACTGTCACTCCCCTCCCCTCCTCCGCACCCTGCCCACCCTGGGCTCCCCCAAGGGTCTTTTGATTCGAGGACCGCCAACAGCCCCCACTCACATCAGTGGCACCTCTGGCTACTGAGAAGGCCCGAGACAGAGGGCGTGGGGGCAGGTGCCAAGAGAAAATAAACGCTGGCCCTGCGGCCCCCAACAGCACAGTGGTCTCTCCCTATGTGGTACCCAACTCAACGTGGCACACTGCCCGAGCAGAGAGGAGAAAGTGGGGAAGGACAGGCCAGGGACGGGACACTCAAGTCCATCACTCAACGTCACAAAGTTAACAGAGAGGGCGAACCCCACCCAGGCCGGCCTGGAGTATGACCTGGCAAGCGCAGACAGCTGTCCAGAAAGCCATCGTGTTTAAAAGAAAGGGGGCGGTGCTGGGGTAAATATACATACATACATGTCAAAACAGGCAGAGAACAGCGGAGACCATTTTGAAATGTACAAAAATACTGAAGCAGGATGTTGTGCACCAGGAACTAACAGCTTTGTAGGTCAAATACACTTCAAGAACAAACTCAGAGAAACAGATCAGATTTGTGGTTACCAGGGGCAATCCGGAGGGGGAACTGGAGGAAGGTGGTCAAAGGTGCAAACTGTCAGTTATAAGATAAGTAAGTACTATGGACGTAATGTTCCCCATGACAAATGTGATTAACATGCTGTATGTTATCTATGAGAGTTGAGAGTGAATCCTAGGGGTTCTCACCACAAGGAAAAGAATTTTCTTGCTTTATTTTGTATCTACGAGACTATGGATATTCACTAAACTTATTCTGGTCATCATGTCATGATATCTTTAAGTCAAACCTTTATGCTGTATTCCTTCCACTTATACAAAGCTGCACATCAATTGGATCTCAATAAAATGCAGGAGCAGGGAGAAAGAAGTAGCAAATCATTTTAAAAATCTAATTAGGGATCTCCCTGGTGGTCCAGTGGCTAAGACTCCACGCTCCCAAAGTAGGGGGCCTGGGTTCAGTCCCTGGTCAGGGAACTTTTTTATCACACATGCCGCAACTAAGACCCCACTAAGGCCCCACATAGCCAAATAAATAAACGTTGAAAAAAGAAAAAAATCTAATTAATTCAGTCTTGCTGCAGAACCATCACAGAGACATTCTCAGCGGGGTGTTAATATATGCCAAGACTTGTTAAATATATATGCTTAGAACAGACTATGTCTGGTCACAGTGATGGTCTCTGGGGAGAAGAAATGTTAGGAAGGAAACAAACATTTCATGACATCCTTTTTAAGCCTTTTGAATGTTGTTCCATCTGCATATATTATCTATTTAAACACACACACAAGAGCATTAAGATTTCGATTTAAAGGGCAGACGAGCTAATTAGCAATATCCCCCCTTGGACCTGCAATCATATTTACCGTGCAGGCTCCCAAACATGACCAGGAAACTGAAGCAAAGCTAAACGACTCCCTGGCGCGGCAGCTGCTAGCCAGCGCTTTGCTGAGTGGTGCTCAGGGTGATCTGGTCCAGTCCCAGAAACTGTCCAAGATTCTGTCTACGGGGCGAGCTGTGGACGCGGAGCCATCGTAGGTCTCCATGCCGACTCCAAGCCCCAGGGAGCACTTCCTGCACCCCCGCTTTACCCACTGCCCCCTCGTCCAGCCCTCTGCCTGTGGAAAATGCTCGCCGTGAGCTGAAGGCACGACAGACTGGCCTGCCCAGCCTGCAGAGCTCAGGGCCAACCCCTGGCACAAAAAGGGCTTATTTCTTGGCAACCGGGGCACAGTCAGCTGACTTGTGCTCTAGTCCTCTAGACGCTGCCAGCTAGCCGGGTGCTCCTGCCTAAGTTACAAAAGGCTTCAGCATCCTGCTGGGAAACAGGCGTTCTAAGATGGAAGTGTAAGTGGAGACCACTTAGGGGGAGGGCGGTGTAGTAAAGTGAATCAAGTCTTAAAAATGTACTCCTACCCCTTGACCAGTCATTTCATTTAGGAATTTAACCTAAGAAACTTACAGAGGTAGACAAAGGTAGAGAAAAAGTACAAGATGTTAGTCCCATCACTTAAAACTGAAAACCTGACAACAATTTAGCTGGTTGAAAGAGACGGATCAAAGAAACAGCTTCATCCATCAGATGGAATTATGGACATTAAGAATCACGCTATCAAAAATTTTTTGTGAAATGAAAATGTTACCAAAAAGAAACATATCTGCCTCTGAACACCCAACTTGGGAGAATATGAAGGCCCCAAGGTATGGGCGACAATTCTACTAAAGAGAACGCAGAAACAGCAGGGGGAACTGCATCTGAATGTAGTTTATGGGATGAGCCAGTCAACAGAGGACAGGACCCTCAAGGGCTGAACAAGCCCCTGTGAGGCGCCCACAGCGCACCAGCGCCACCGTCGGTTCCGCAGAAGGTTCGGAACTGAGACCCCAAGGCTGAGGCAAGGTAAATGTGGCCAAAGTATCCGTCACAGGTGGTGTTTCTAAAGTACAATCTGGGGACTGTCTTGGTGGCTCAGTGGATAGGAATCGGCCTGCCAATGCTGGGGACATGGGTCTGGTCTCCGGTGCAGGAAGATCCCACGTGCCATGAGGCAACTAAGCCCATGAGCCACAAGTACTGAGTCCATGCACCTCGAGCCCCACGCTCTGCAGCAAGAAGCCCCGCACAGCCACTAAGAGAGCAGCCCCCACCGCCGCAACTGGAGAAAAGCCCACGTAAAGCGAAAAAAAGACCCAGGGCAGCGAAAAATAAAATAACTAAATACATTTTAAAAATTCACTTCATAAAATACAACCTAGGAGTAAGTCTTTAGGTTCGAGCCCAAGAGAATCAGTGTACATCAAACAAAGCAGGAGGGGTCGCCTGCCCAGCAGCAAACGTGACCGGGCTTCCACACAGATGCCACTGCCTGTCGTGGGAATGGTGTGTTCTAGAACACGGACCAGCAAAGAGAAGACGATTCTCTGGGTTCAAAGCTTCCACTGTTCTGTGGAAATACACAAGGACTGCAAACTTGAACTCCCCTGGACACGTGCAAACGGTCCATTTACGTGGTCCATTTTAAGTCTGTTAAGTGGCGTGGGACCAGGATTGGGCACTGTAAGCACTTTTCTAAACAAATATGGATACGCTCATAACAGACTAGAATAACCATCCACTGCAATGGTAAGTAGTGATTATACCTGAGTGGTAGGATTATAGGTGACTTTTTTAAACCAGTTTTTGTATGTTCTTGCAACTGTGTCCTAAGTATGTATAAGTAACTCAAAATAACTTGAGCAATCAGAAAGAAAAAGCAAAACAAAACAGACTATCATCTAAGACAAATAAGAGAACAACCCTACCGATTTTTCTTCAGTGACGATCACAGAGACTGACAAGAGGCCACCGAGCCTGCACTTTGCCCACACACCTGACCTGGATGCCACGCTCCCACGCCCTTGCATTCACCTGCCCACCCGCCACCGCCCTCTGCTCTCCGCCGGCGCCCTCCACGGTCCCTGTGGCTTCCAACTGTCTCTTTCTAGAGAGCCTGACCCCTTCTCTCCGGCATCAAAAGCTGCTGAGCAGAACTCTTCAGTACAATGACTCAGGGCAAAGGATGGAGTGTGGATTAGATAAAAAGGAAGAGCAATTAGAATGGTTTTTCCAACATTCAAAAGGCAATTATGCTAAGTGCAATGTGGAGTCATAGATTTGGATCCCGGAACAAAAGGAGGACATGAGTGGAAAACTAGTCCAAACAGAAGTGTGTACTTCAGTTAATGGTACGGAACCAGGAGTAACTTCTTGCTTTTGACAACTGTACCATATTACGTAAGATGTCAACCTCGGCGGGGGCTGGGGGAAGGGTATACCATGGTCCTTACAACTTTCCTATAAACCTCAGGAGAGTTTATAATGCAGACATGCAGTCGGACAATGATAAGAATAAAAGAAAGATGGGGGACAGACTGAATACGCATTTCCACAGCGGGTATCTCTCTTCACGTGGCTGCTTCCAGGCACCCAAGACACAGCACAACCAAGACCGAATGTCCTCACCCTCTGTCCCTGGTACTATTACGGGAGGGGCTTCACCTGCTCGAGCCCTTGGGAAACCCGGGTCTCTGCCACTTTAGGGAAAGAGAAAGATGGCACGTTCAGAGCAACCATGATGCTGCCTGGCACAGAGCTGGCAATCCACGGGTACGGGCTGGACACCAGACAGCAATTCCAGCCCTTCTCCTCTTAGACCGGCTGCATTCTACTCACAACAACTGTCACACATTTTCACCCTTAAAAGAAATTAAATCCAACGACACGTCTTAGGGACAGCTGTGTGTAAATACCGGTCAGTAGGCAAAAGGGAGTGTGTGTGTGCTTAGTCACTCAGTCCGGTCTGACTCTCTGGGACCCAGGGACTGCAGCCCGCCAGGCTCCTCTGTCCATGGGATTCTCCAGGCAAGAATACTGGAGTGGGTTGCCATTCCCTTCTCCAGGGGATCTTCCCGAATGCAGGGATCAAACCCAGGTCTTCTGCATTGGCTGGCGGATTCTTTACCATCTGAGCTACCAGGGAAGCCCGGGCGAAAGGGTAGAGGGGAAGAAAACAGGGTTTTCTGCTACTAGGACCTGAAAGCACTGCCTGCTTATCGAGGGCAACTCAATGTCCCTTCCCTCCTGTGGCCCATCTCTTGCAATCTCTGGCATTAACACTGTTACTAGAAGACTAAGCAGAGGGAAGACAAGAACCCTAAATCAGATATATATATACACACACACACTTAAAACTTGGGGTGTGGGGTAGACTAAAAAACTGAATCTACTACAACAGGGTTTTTAAGCCCCTATACATCAGTCCAACTCCAAGGGTAGTTAGTTGGTTCCAACCAGCAGACTGCGCCACAGGCCGCCCGCCCCAGCCTGACTGTGTCAGAAGAACCTGCGTTAACAGGAGCCAGCTGATTCCACGCCATCAGCTTTCGAAGGTGTGACGGAACCATTTACCATGCTCTCCCTGCTCCCCCCAGCCCCACAGGTAAACAGGGTGGTTAGATCCATTTTTAATTGAAGGAGTTACTCCTCCATGTGAGTCATTCAGAAAGTAAGCTTTCACAGAAAGCCCCGTTTCTCAAGAAGCACCCCACCCGGGGAGAGAACACGGGGTGTTCAGCTATAAGATCAGTACAACTCCAGGGAACAGCACAGGTGACCTGGGGTTCAAATGAAGGGGCAGAAGACTGTTGAGAGAGTAGGAGAGGAGCCCGGAAGACACGCGAAGGCAGGACCGGAGGCTGGGGGTGGAGAGCTCACCCGGGAGCTCAGTCTACATGCGGGGCTGAAAAGGGGTCCAGAGGCCAGGAGGTGCGTCCGGGCTGGGGCAGTCAGAGCGTGGAACCAGTGCAGGAGAGAGGACTTGCGGGGCAAGCAAGGGGCATTTCCAACAAAGATCTGACGACAGACAAGAACGGGGCCTGGCACCAAAGGCACAGGCAACCAAAGCAAACAAAACAGACAATTCGGGCTTCAGGAAAATTAAAACAAGTTTTGTGCACCCAGCGACTGCCAAGAGGGTAAAATGCAACCCCCACGAAGAGAGAAAATACTTCCAATCAGGTACCTGGCAAAGGGTTAACATCCAGAGTGTGGAGTGGTGGTTCAGTCGCTAAGTCGTGTCCGACTCTTTGCGACTCCGTGGACTGCAGCCCACCAGGCTCCTCTGTCCACGGGATTTCCCAGGCAAGAATACTGGAGAGGGTTGCCATTCCCTTCTCCAGGGGATCTTCCTGACCCAGGGATCGAACCCAGGTCTTCCAAACTGCAGGCAGATTCTTCGCTGACTGAGCTACAAGGGAATATAGAGAGAACCGCTAAAACTCAGTAACAACAGAAAACAATTCAAGTCAAAGACGGGCAGATGACCTGAATGAATGTTTCTTCAAAGAAGACACACGACTGATCAATAAGCACGTGAGAAGATGCCCAACAGCGCTCATCAATCGTTAGGGAAATGCAAACCATAACTACAACGAGGTATCACCTCACACTCGGCACGATGGCTACTATCAAAAAACAAATAAAAATTACAAATGTAGGGTGTTGAGAAATTGGAACCCTTGTGCCCTGTTGGTGGGAATGTAAAATGGTATCGTTGCAATGGAAAAACAGTTCGGCAGCTCCTCAAGAAAGTAAAAATAGAATTACCATATGATCCAGCAATCCCATTTCTGGGTATATACACAAAAGAACTGAAAAACAGGATCTCAAAGAGATATCTGTACACCCATTTTCCTAGCAGCATTATTTATAACAAGGAAAAAGGGTCAGAATGGAAGCCCCAAAAGGAGAATTTTAAATGATCCCAAGTGTTCCGATGTTTGGAAGATGCACACTTGAGTGCTTGGAGGTGAGCGTCTGCTCCTGACTCACCAGGGGCTCTGGAGGAAGCGTATTTACATACTCTTACAGACACAGATAAAGCAAACTTGGCACGAGGTTAACTGCTGACTCATGGTGGCTGGTAATTAGTAATCATTGGCCTAGTCGTTCAACTTCTCTGTATGTTTAAAACTGTCTCATAATAAAAAGTTGGGAAAAGAAAGGTTTAAAATTCGACAGCCTTGCGGGTGGAGAGGGCAGTTAACATTTGCAAAGTCGGAGGTTCTAGGTGACAGGACGGAGCCATCAAGGAAGCAGCTGGGAATGAGCGAGTAAGGACGAACACGCAGGTCCCAGCAGCCCTTCCCTGAATCCGCCTGCAGTGTGGGAGACCTGGGTTCGATCCCTGGTTCGGGAAGATCCACTAGAGGAGGGCATAGCAACCCGCTCCAGTATTCCTGCCTGGAGAATCCCATGGACAGAGGAGCCTGGTGGGCTACAGTCCAAGGGGTACAGAGTCGAACACGGCAGAGCAACTAAGCACAGGACACAGCAGAGCAGGCTGACGAGAGCGCTGAAGAAAAGCCTGGAGGAGAGGGGACTCCCCAAAATTTCCTAAGAGGAAAGCAGGAAAAAGAGAGAAAAATTCACTCCAGCCAGAAGAGTGGAACTCAATGGAATAGAGTTTCCATTAAGAGGGTGACTGATGGACCATACTGACAGGGCTGGAGGGTCAGCAGGGCAGGGACTGAGAAAAAGTGGTAAGTACCGTGACCAGGAATTCCCTAGGCCTTTGTGACCTTCAGAAGAGCTGTTCACACCCTTCAGTGGGAGGCCAGGAGGAGAAAGGCTTTGGGGTGCTCCGGTCACGGGGAAATGGAGGCACACACCCCTTCTCACCTGGCGGGGGGGGGTGCCCCCAAAGCACGCTGGGGGAGGGTGAGATGCTTTTTCGCCCTTGTCCTGAAGATGACATCATCAGCCTTCAGGGCCCTCAAACTCCCTCAAGTAATTAAACAGTCAGAGCTGCTTTCAGCCCGGAGTATGTCAGGTCCTGATGCTCCCGGAAGCCACACAAGAGACACAGATGTGTGTGTCTGTCTTCCCACCTGCACTTAGGGGGCCACTAAGTACAGGCCCGTGGACAGGCCTGTCAAGGCAGCTCCGCCAGCCCTCATCACAGCAGCGTCTCCCACAAAAAAGGATTAAATTAAAGCTAGGAGGAAGAACTTCACCAGAGCTGCTGAGCGTGAAGGACCAGCTCTCACTTGCAGGATGCAAATGAAGAAGGCTCTTCAGACTGCAGGAAATCTCTCCAGGAGCTGGGGGTTTTCATTTTATTGTTGAATAGGATTGACTGCAGTTTGTTTTTTTGTGTGTGTGTTTTTTTTTAAAGCACTACTCAGGGTCTTGAATTTTTTTAATTGCTCAGATTGTCNGCGCAAACAGGGTGTTTCCCCCACACTTCTGCTCTTAGCCAAGAGGGCCTCCCCTGTGGCCACTGGCCCACCTTCCACCCATCCCAACACCCTGCCCTTTCTCCTCGCCTGGGGCTCCCTCCCAGCCCACTGGGACAGCCAAGCATGAAAACTGGATGGTTAATGCCAACCACAGGGCTAGTGACTCATGTTTGATGGGGGTACTCGATTCTAGTTAACGACCTATGAAACCTCAGGTGACGGCAAACCATATTTACTTCCACTTGTATTTGGGTTCCTCCACTGTTATCAGTGTGACCGGATAAGTTAAACAACTACTCTGTTCCTCGGGTTCCTCCCCTAAACAATAATAATAGTACCTAATTCCCAGGGGTGTTGTACACATAAGTGAGCGATACGCATAAAGCACTTATCGCGTGCCCGGCACATAGTAACACAGTAAGAAGAACAAGCATTGTGTAATCTTTAAATACAGAAGCAATACTCTGCCATCCTTGTAATTCACAATCTCATTTCCTGTCTTTTGGGAATTTCAAAAGATGCCCCTGGATTCTAGAAGATACATATACCCACATACACACATTCATTCCATCCCCCTCCTGGAGGCTGGCAGACTTTGCCAGGTGTTACTTTAAATGTCCATTACTGTTTTCTTATAAAGTAACAGGAGTGAAGATCATGAGTATTTATAGAAGAGGCTTAAAGAAGAAGTCAAAGCTGTAATTCACCAGGTTATAAGCTGCAACATCATCAAACAGGAATTCCTACATCACTGAAACAAACCGCACCTTCTGGCTTCTCTGTGGAGGGGCATCACCCTGTGACGCATGGATGTGATCTCCTGAAGGGGCAGGGTTGGCCCTGTCTGGTGGACATCAGGACAGTGTCTGCCAACAGCCAAGAGGCTGCTCCGGGCACCACCCAGCTAAGCTTCTGGTTATTCCACCTGTGCAGGCTCAGTTCAGTGGCTAGAAAGACAGACCTCGCATTTTATTTTAGACAGAGAAAAGGAGGCAGTGACGAGGCCAAGGTCATTCAGAGTAGCTGACAGCCAGCAAGAGCACCCAAGGGTTTTTACTTCCAATCACAGGACGCAAACACATGTCCCTCATCGGGTGAAAGTGCCCTTGAGTTAGGCAGTGGCCCAGAGAAGCCAGGAAGACACTGAGGCCTAGGAGTTAGAAACCAGCAGCCAAGGGACAAAGGTTAAAATCGCACAACAGTGGTGAGATGCCACAGCGCTGTGATCCTACCTGAATAAAATGCAATTAGATGCACTCAGTCCTGCACCTTGGTTAACCTTCCATAACTTCTTCCTATTACATCACTGAGAACAATTGCTTTTAATGGGTCCAGCACTGGACCAGCGAGGCAAGCAAACCTCACACGCTATGATGCTACACCTAAATAGCTTTCCCCATGGAAATGCTGGCCTGAGGAGGAGCCAAAAATAAACCCAAAAGCCAATTCCAGAGGGACCTGTCACCAGGAATGCCACACACACACACACACACACACACACACAAATACACACCACCTCCCAAAAGGAGGGTGATCGTGAAAGACAGACCATGAAAACTGTGGCAGCTAAGAGCAACAGACGACGCACAAGAGGCAGGAAAGCAAAGGAGGGTAAACAGGAAGGCCCTAAAGCTGCTCAGACAAACAGCAGTTGGCGCTCTCCTTACAGGGTCTGCTCTGTCCAACCATGACAGGTGGAGATCCGAGTGACCCACCATGTTTAGCCAATGCTCGAGAAGGGCAAGAGGCTGTCAGCACTCGGCTTCTTTCCAAAAATCTATCAAAGCATGACCATTGATGGGAAGGCCAAAGTCTCCACACAGGACATCCATGGCCCAATGGGACAAGTGGATAAATCAGCTAGCACACTGAAGGGGTCGGGGGCGCAAGGAAAGGAAGGGGCACAGATTGCGCGCCTCTTTTTAAGTCCTAAAGAAGCTTATAACTTTGGCTGCCTGAAGCCTCGAGTCAGACCATAAATCCTGCAGTTTTAAGAACGACTTTTTTTTCTGTCGATAACTTTCACAGTAGCGGCCAGGAGGGGATGGGACTTGTTGGCCGTCCTCTTCATCTCTCTTTCTCAATTTGCTCATTAAAAACTTAAAAGAAATTAAGAAACTAAGAGTACTCACTGTCTGCCATATTAACACAAAAACTACAAAACACACGCCACAGCCTACCAAACAATTCACATTAAAAGGACACTATTTATAAAATGGCCATAGCTGGCAGCTTTAAAAAGAAAAGTTTCCCAAGACCGTCACTGCTTTATCCTATCAATAACTGGGTTCTCAAGTCTCATAACCAGATTAGTGATGGAGTAGGAATCAGAACCTGAAAGCTCACTCTCGGTCTAATGGTCTTTACAGCACACTGTCACTTCAGTGGGTATATGAGGAGTGGGAAGTGAGAGGGAAAATCTTCCTAAACCATAATGTCACACGGTCCCAGGCCCCACCCCACCACCCCAATGGGTGCTCAGGAGCAAAACCTCAGAAGCAGAACTGGTCAGGGCCATCTGTGCCTATGGTTCACGGTAATAGAGAGCTACCTACCAGGTATAAACTCCCCTCTTCCCCGCCAATAAACCTATTCTCCAGTCCAGACAGAAGCACTAGGTCCTGCCTCCACGAATGGGCACTACGTGTCACCCCATCCTCGAATCCCTATGTTCCGGAGGTTCTGCCAAGCTCCGAAGCGGCAGAAACTACAATAGCACAGAAAACATCACCACTGGAGCCACAGTGGACTTCACAGAATTCAAAGCAAGTCACCAGAGGGCAGCTTCAAAATATAGCCAACCTGGGGCCTTAAACTTATTTTCTATTTAATTCCAAAATAGATTATTTTAAGTCAAACTTCATATAATTACACACTGTGGGAGGAGACCAACTGACCATAACTGTAAACAAAGTTAACCACCAAAGACAAGATGAACGGGAACAGCAACTGAGAAACACTGCAGCTCCCAGCAGTGAGCTGGGCCTGCCGCCTGAGTCCCAGGGCAGGAGGCCCTGACAGAGTCCAGCGAGCCCCATCCCAGAAGCCACAAACCTCTAGAGGAGACGGTCAGGGAAGACGTTTTTTAAGAACCAGTGGAAAGATGGTGGCAACCCTTCACCAGCGTGACAACCTTCGCCAGTGTGACTACACACAAACGCAGCGTATAAAGCAAAAAGTCTTGTCTCCCCAACAATACCGGGAGCGATTTTTAACCGGCATTCTGCAGCAAAAGGTCATCTACTCCACATACTTCTGCGTGAACTTATTATTTTCCCTCCGACTCAGAGAAGCTGCTGCCTGATCCGTATTTTTCTGAGGGGAAGCCAGGGGTCCCCTGCACAGATTTCTCTGCCTGTGGATGCGAATGTACTGGCCGGGAAAAAGACCCTGCTGGTATCAGTGGTGACTTCTGCCACTAGG
>SJYQ01096683.1:0-21999 GCA_006410935.1 Redunca redunca
CGTGGCTGATGACACACGCCGAGCAGACCGTCCCCCTGGGCTGTGGTGTGAACCGGACGGGAGGCGGGGATTGTGGTCTGGACTCACAACTCCCCGAGTTGTCTGCCCGGAAAGCGGTGCTCCGCCCACCTGAGGCGTCTCAGCTCCAGCGCAGCAAGAAGTTCCCACTCTGTTCGGCGCTGTCCTGCTCTGGGCTTCAGTACCCAGGGCTCTGGTGTTAGGTTCAGTCCTACTGACGGTATCAGCGGAAGGCAGGACCTGACAGACGGATATGGGTCAGAGTGCCTCACTGTACCTTTTATGCAAAGTATTACCTTATATTGTGGCCCAAGTGTCTGAGCAAGTATCTTGACCATTGCAACTTAGCCGAGATCAGAAATGTACGACTGGCCCACTCTTATCTATTTGCCAGCTCTCATGTGTCAGTAAAGACCTTGTTTCATTTTATCCATACAGTGCTGATAATCTGCAGTCCTGACTGTTTAAACTGTCTCACCGGATTGTCAGTTTTCCTGTTGTACACTGTCAGAGGTTAACAACCTTTCCCCCACCATATTACTGATAATCAGCAGTAATAACTTGTGATGGTCATTTAGTCCATAAGATATGTGGATCACGCAGCGTCACATCTAAGCTGCAGCGCAGGCCTCCTGCAGCCGGTAGGAATAAAGTAACCATTTAGGTGGTTTTAAATTCCAGGTCTGTGTGGTTCCCTGGTAGACTAGGATTTAGGAAACGGAAAGGGCATCCTGAAACAGTAACATTAAAGTAGATTAATACTGATCTGCACGTTTGGAAGGATGGTAGAAAATGGCCTTCTGTAATAAATGTGTGGCGCTTTCTAATGTGGAAACTTGCAAACACGCAGGGAGGCAGGGGAGTGGGGCAGCGGACGTCTGCGCCCGACCGCCCGCTGTCTGCACGCATCGGCAGGTGGCCCGGTGTGTCGTCTGTGTGTCTCTTTTGTACCTTGAGACCATTCTGAAGCAGATCCTAACCGATGTACAGCTTCCGTCTGTAAATATGTCAGCAGATGAAAGATGGGTTTTGAGTAGGAACTCTTCCCGCTCATGTGACTCTGCACTGAGTGGTCTGTTAGAGGTGGGGACGTGTTCTGACTTCCTGGGTGGTGAGTATGCTGGTCTGGGTCCTAGAGACAGGGTGGGCTTCACCGGATGGAGCCCTGAGGGCAATCCCACTTTGGGGTCGGGATCTCTTGGAGGGGAGCATATACAGAATCACAAAAATGAGACACAAGTGCTGTGGTATGACATATCTTATATTTCTTTTAATAGCTCCTTTTTAAAGTTAGTGAAAATGATTTCCTTATGCCCAAGAACACTGGACTGGGTAGCCTTTCCCTTCTCCAGGGGACCTTCCTGACCCGGGAATCAAACCAGGGTCTCCTGCATTGCAGGCTGATTCTTTACCAGCTGAGCCACCAGGGAAGCCCTCCTTACGGCCCACTTAAGACAAAATACATACAAACACTTTCAAAGATGGATTTTTCTCAAGTTATAGAATCTCAACGACTCTGTCCTTTCTGAGACCAGTTTGAGGTAGAACTTCAGTCCTCACCACATTCCTTTACGGTGCACGCTATTCTTTTCTGTGGGTCTAACTGTGTGGCATGTGGGATCTTTGATCTCCAGCCAGGGATTGAACCCACGCTCCCTGCAGTGAAAGCTCCAAGTCCTAACCGCTGGACCGTCAGAGAAGTCCTTGACACACCCTGCTCTTTTCATCCTTTTATAGACAGAAAGGGTAGAACTCAGGCATTTTAGCAGTGAAACTCTTCTTAAGCTACCTTGCATTACCTTAAATTATCTGGGACTGGGTAATTCAAATACGCTGCTTCAGAGCCCGTGTTCTGTGTTGGCGGTTTCTTTGTACGGTCAACAAGTTGATAAAATGTCTACAAACACTCTCAGCTTTGTTTTGTATCAAAAACTAGTCATTTTTCACTTTGAAATCCAGGGTGGCCTGTCATGTGGCACAGAGTAAAGTGTGATCTGAATGACCCCGTTCTGTTTTTCTTTTCTGCAGTACACATTTTGGAACTTCATACCCAAGAACTTATTTGAACAATTCAGAAGAATAGCCAACTTTTATTTTCTTATCATATTTCTGGTACAGGTAAGGCTGGTCACCTCTTCCTGTTGCCCCAAATGTAAATATAAATAAGTGACATGTATTCTTGGATGATTGACTGATTTGCTGATAAAGAGGAGCACGGACTTGGTGCCCCTTCATCTACAGACCCGTCACCTTCTTACTTCAAGAACAAGCGTGTTGGTTCAGAGAGACCTGTTCACTAGAACATGGGTGTGAGCACCGTGTGTGTGAGCTGGTCCGGCTGCCTTCTGCCCTCATCCTCCAGTCCTGATCGGAGGCCAGGAGCTTCCTAACCCTTAGCGGGACTTACTCGCTAAGCTCCACGTCATTCCACTTATCCACTCCCCACGTCACGACCTTGTTCTTGTCCTTCATTCACCAGGTCGTGTCTGACTCTTTGGGACCCCGTAAACTGTAGCACGTGAGGCTTCCCTGTCCTTCACTCTCTCTCTCAATCATGTGGATGCTCCTAAGGAAAACATTAAAAGGAAGCGAGTTAAAGGAAAGAAAGTGGAAACCACAGTGAGATGCGGATAAGGAAACAGGCCCGGTGCGCTTTCAGATCGGCAGCCTGACTTGTCTCAGTCAGACAAAATACAGTGGAAGGACTTTAAAAAATTCCCCCCGCAGGAATTTGTGCAAATAACGTAGTTAAAGTGTGGCCCCAGAAGCAGAGGGTGAATTGAAATAGCTCGTGTGCTGCATTAGCCAGTGTCTTTGCCGCTGCTGACATGCCCCGTAATAAGGAGAACGTCCCTCAGTTTTCTAGTGAAGTAGGACGGCTCGCCTTGTATCATTTGTCTCCAGTGGTGGGACAGAATGGGTAACAGCCAAGGGAGTTAACATGGGTCAGGGTGGATGCTCGGAGGTGTCCAGCTAAAGCCCCTCAGCAGGGTTCCCGAGCTGACTCGCCCCCCTGTTCCCCGCAGCTGATTATCGACACGCCCACGAGTCCGGTGACGAGCGGTCTCCCGCTGTTCTTTGTCATCACGGTCACGGCCATCAAGCAGGTGAGCTTTGCAGATGCAGGTGGAGAGGAGGAGGGTCCCACAGAGGCCCTGCTACGGCGGCTGCATGTCGTCCAAAGCAGTTTCCTGGCTTGTTTCAGCCAGTTCACGGGACGCTCAGCTCACCTCTGAAAGTTCACCTTTGTAACTGGTTTAGATGGATTCTCGAGTTAAAACAAGGCAGTTGTATAATTCAGTGCTCATTTGCTGCCCTGAGAGTTCAAGGAGGATCCTGTCGTTCTCACGTTGAACCTCGTGCAGGTGGCCCCTGAGTTGCCTGCCCGCTTCGTCCCCCGCTGCCCAGACCCCGAGGAGTCGCTGCTGCAGAGGGTCTGAGCGTGGCCCCACAGTCGCACAGACGCGGGAGTCACTCCTGCAGAGGGTCTGAGCGTGGCCCCACAGTCGCACAGACGCCTGACTCCTGACTCCGTGTGGACCCTGCCGTCCTCTGCAGCCCTGACTGATGAGCCAGTGACTGACGGGAGAGCGGTTCGCCTGCTATTCCCGTGATCTGTTCACTGGTGGTTAGTGCTTAACCATCAGCTCTGTGCGGTTCCCACCATTTGGAAGAAAGCCGCGAGCCTCACTGTCCGGCCCCCTCCTCCAGCCCTGGCTCCTGGCAACCACCAGTCCACTCTCGGCCTACCCTGGGCGTTTTGTGCTAGCAGAATCTCACCTTGGTGACCTTTTGTGCCTGGCTTATTTCACTGAGCATGTTCTCAAGGTTTATCCACTTGTAATGTGTGTCAGTGATTCACTCATAGATGAATAATACTCCACCGTGCAGACAGACCGTTTTATTTATCCAGCATCTGCTGATGGATATCTGGGTGCTTCTGCTATTCCGACTCTTCCAGAGAACACTGTCCCAAGCAATCACTTGGAAGCTTTGTGTGGACATAGCTTCTCGGTTCTCCTGCGTGCATACAGAGGAAGAGAGCTACTCTAACGTTGAAAGTATTTTCCGAAGTGGCCGCGGCGTTCGACGTTCCCACCAGCTTCTCCGCGTTCTGCTGAGGCTGGTTGCCCGCCTCCCTCGTGCACACTCATCCCGGTGGCCACTGTGGTTTTGCATTTCCTTCGTAAATAGCGATGCTGGGGGTCTTTTCATGAGCTTATTGGCCTTTTGTAAATTTTCTTTTGAGAAATACCTTCAAGTCACTGGCCCATTTTTAGATTGGATTGTGTCTTATCCCTGAGACAATTTGTGTTCCAGACGCATGTCCCTTATCTCCTGCATACTTTTAAACACGACGATGTTTGCACTGAAATAATTTCTGAAAGGCAGCATCTGAATTCTTGGTGGTCACATTGTTGCTGACAAAGCTGTGCTTTCTGTGTTAGTCTCTGAATATAAAATTAAAGCACTGGAGGCGCGTCACAGGAGGCGTGGTGCACGCGCTGCCCCCGAGCGGCGGGCATTCACGGCAGAGCGACTCCCCGCAACCAAGAGAACGTGAAGAGCCGAGTCTCAGGGCCAGCTTCGGGAGTGTGAGGCCAGTTCCCTGCCGGTCTCCCTGGTGAGAGCGTCTGGACTGGTCAGTGTTTAATCCAGAACGGGAGCGGCATCAAAGGCTTCCCTTGTGATCTTCTGGGTTTTGTCTTCCACTCGCCAGGGATCTATCTGCATGTAGATTTGAGCTGCGATGTGATTTGACCTGTTGCCCATGAAATTGGCTTTGAGTGTGGAAGTCTGAAGAGCAAATGGAATGAGAATGTGACCGAGCAGGCGTCCACACACGCTGATGGGGCGTGTCGGGCCATCTCGGGGACCGTGTGCGGGATCTGATGAGCCTGAGATGAGCATACAGGGACCCGTGTCATGGGTGGAGCCTGGTCTGTGCACTCAACACACCCTGTGTGAGCGCCTGAGGGACAGGCCAGGGGGCTGGAGACCCCAGTCCTGACCTGAGCGGGCTCTGCCCTGAGGTGTGGTGGCATCGAAGCCGAAAGACCGCAGCACAGGGGGCATCCCCATCCCTAAGGGGGTGCCCTGGAGCGTCCTGCCCTGCGGCCATGGCTCCTGGGGGTGGGGGGCTGTGCAGGTGCCCAGCAGAGGGTGGTGGCTGCGGCTCCTGGGGGTGAGACCTTCCCGACACCTCGGCCAGGACATGGTACCATGTGGGTGGGGGCGCTGCCCTCTGCAGCCCGGGTCTGCCCTGGCTCCACCCGTGGCAACGGGCCAGCAGCCCCGAAGGGCTTGACGAGGCGGAGGATTAGGGGCTGTGCCCTTCCGGGACCAGCTGGCCCTCAGCGGCCTGCCAGCCCCCGGCCTGTGTGTTGCCCTGTGGTCCTCCGGGCCGAGTCCTGGCTCCGGGGCCGCCTGCCGCCCGCCCGGGTCCCCCTCAGCCCTGCTGGGCTTCCTGGCCCCGCTCTGCGTGGAGAGCCCCTTCCCCGGGGACCGCCGCCCGGCCTCCCCTGGGCTCGGAGCAGCCTTGAGCGTGGCCGCCCGGCCGGAGCAGGCGAGGGCTCACGGGCGTCTCTCCGGGGTCCTGGCAGGGCTACGAGGACTGGCTGCGCCACAAGGCGGACAACGCCATGAACCAGTGCCCCGTTCACTTCGTGCAGCACGGCCGGCTGGTGCGGAAGCAGAGCCGGAAGCTCCGGGTGAGTGCCCGCAGCCGCGGCCGTCGTTCTCTGGCAGAGCTTCTGTGAGGTCGCTTTAGTCGCTGGGAGCAGACGCCCTCTTCCCCAAGCGCTGCTCCCTTCCGGCAAGCTCCTACACTGTTTCCAGCCTCTTTCTTCTGTGGGTCAATTTTTAAAGCTGTAATCGACGATAGAGCAGGTTTAGGGTCTCAGCGACCTGGGCGGAGGTGGGTCCACGTGTGGGTCTACGTGTCTTTACGTAGGTGGAGTCACATAGCCTGTACCTGCTGGACTGGCTTCCCTCTCACAGTCGAACTCCCTCGGGGCTCGCCCAGGGTGGGCATCTGGACGCCTTTCTTTCCCTGGAGAGTCCGTGGGGGTGGACCGGGGCGGGGCCATGGCGAAAAAAGCTGCTGTGAGCATCTGTGTAGAGGTTTTTTATGTGAATACAGTTTCCACTTCTCTGGTATAAAGTCAGGAGTTCAGTTGGCGGGTCGTCGAGGGAAACCCCGCCTTAGTCGAGCAGGAGCAGCCCAGCCGCTCCCGGAGAGCCCGCCCCGCCTGTGCGTCCCGCCCGCTGTCTCAGCATCCCCCCTGCTTGGCGCTGCCGCTGCTTCTCGCCTCCGCGGCCCTGACTCCGTGCGCGCCTGCCCGGTGGCCGGCGAGCGGCTGCCTGTCTGCCTTCAGGGCGTCTTCTTCCTGAGACATCTGCTCCTGCCGCTGCCGCCTCTGTTCAGCGCCTCAGTCACGCCCAGCTCTTCGTGACCCTGGGGGCTGCAGCGCACCAGGCTCCCCTGCCCTTCACCGTCTCAGCAGGTGTTCCTTCTGCCCAGAACTGCTTTTTCTCCGGTGTGTCAGTCACTTCAGCTCAGTTGCTCAGTCGTGTCCACCTCTTTGCGACCCCGTGGACTGCAGCACGCCAGGGCCTCCCTGTCCATCACCAACTCCCAGAGTTTACCCAAACCCATGTCCGCTGAGTCGGTGATGCCATCCAGCCATCTCCTCCTCTGTCGTCCCCTTCTCCTCCTGCCCCCAGTCTTTCCCAGCAGCAGGGTCTTTCCCAGTGAGTCAGCTCTTCGCATCAAGTGGCCAAAGTATTGGAGTTTCAGCTTCAGCATCAGTCCTTCCAGTGAATATTCAGGGTTGATTTCCTTTAGGATGGACTGGTTTAGGATTTGTGGCCCTTGCCTGCTTCCTGCTTGGTTCATTGAGGGTTTTTACTGTGGAATGTTGAGAGTTCACATGTTCTAGACGCTAGTCCTCTGCCAGAAATACCTTAGCGGGGCATTTCACTGAGCAGAAGCTCTTCGTTTTGATGAAGAGCTGACTCCAGCTCACTGGCTTTTCCTTATATGGATGGTGTTTTCAGCGTCGAGTTAAGAACTCTGCCAGGGCCTGATGGCCACAGACTTTCTCCTGTTTTTTTTCCCTAAAGTTTCTGTAGTTTTAGATTACGTTCCTTGTCAACTTTGTGTTACTTTTTACGTGAAAGTCCTTTTTGCCCAGGACTGCCCGAGCGCTCCAGCCTTGTCTGTGCGGAAGGCTGTCCCTCCTCCATCGGGTGGCTTTTGTACCTTTGTCCAGAGCCCGTTAAGCCCATTCTGTCGCGATGGGCTGTGCCGGTCCTCTGCTGGAGCCACGGAGCCCTCTTCACTGCGGCCACGTCCTGGCTTCACGTCCACGGGCTGACCGCTCACCTCATCCTCCTGGACGGAGTTCAGATATTGCAACATATTCTATCGCAGCAAAGTAGAGCACTGCGAGCATTCTGCCACCGTGCCCCGTGGAGTGTCCGGGGCCTAAGCGTCCAGTGGTGCGCCGGCCTCCTTGGGCTCTCCTGGGCTTGGGCCACGCGCTTTGGAAGCGACTCTCCTCAGCCGCGTCATCCACGCCCTTTCCTGCCAGTGACGCTGTGACGGCGTCCCCGGGAGCCCCCGCCCAGAGCCCGGTCCCGGTTCACGGCGCTGTCTGTCTTCTGTCCTGCAGGTCGGGGACGTCGTCATGGTCAAGGAGGACGAGACCTTCCCCTGTGACCTGATCTTCCTGTCCAGCAGCCGTGCGGACGGGACCTGCCACGTGACCACCGCCAGCCTGGATGGGGAGTCCAGCCACAAAGTAACGTGCCTGTTCTCTGCCCGTGGGACCCTCTCCTTCCCCCGAGAGCTGTGCTACACGGGAGTGAGGCTCTGCGTTCAGGGACTCCCCACAACCTGCCCCCCGCCAGGAGCTGTGCTCCTGTGGCCGGAAGCCGCACGGGGAGTGAGGCTCTGTGTTCAGGGACTCCCCACAACCCGCCCCCCGCCAGGAGCTGTGCTCCTGTGGCCAGAAGCTGCACGGGGAGTGAGGCTCTGTGTTCAGGGACTCCGCACAACCCGCCCCCCGCCAGGAGCTGTGCTCCTGTGGCCGGAAGCCGCACGGGGAGTGAGGCTCTGTGTTCAGGGAGATCAGGGACTGTTTCCTCCTGTTTGCTTCTCCTCAATCCCCACTTGCTTCTTCCCACCCCAGTGCCCTAACCCTCAGCCTCTCCAGGTAACAGAAGCAAGTCCATGTTCCTTTTTAGCTGCTGCTTAGCGAGGGCACCCAGTTAGGGATGTAAGGAAAAGATTGTTAGAATTTGGAGGCTTTCATTTTACCTGTCAAAATCAGTGACTTCACCAGACTGGAATTGTATGAAAAGTGAGTCTCGATTTTGCCCACTTACTACTTCTTCAAAGAGCATCTTTTTGTTAGAGCATCTTAGTAAGGGTTTTCAGAAATTATGATTCATTTCTTACACTCATTGTGGAGTTCTGTGCTGGCAGCTGGTACCGAACAATTTTAATTAATGATCACAAACGAAAAGCACATCGCTATTAATTTTAAGGATTTCACTGTTTTGAAAACACGGACGCTTGCAGGGAGTTTATGAAAGTGAGCCTGGCCCATGGGTCCAGCATTTCTGAGGCCCTGGCTCCCATGGACACAGGAGCTTCCCCAAGAGGCAAGCCCTGAAGGGCACCCTGCTCCTCCCCTGTGGATGACCACAGTCTCATCACGTGAAGCCCGTGGGGTTTCCACACTCACTCTCAGGAATGGTGGACCGGTGGGCTGGCTTGGGAGGATGCCATCTCCTCCGCAACCTTGACGAGTAAGCGCGGGCAAGCATGTGAGGATTCAGAATGACGGGGACGCGATCACAGCATCCGGCTACACCCTGAGCCCAGAGGAGGGAGCCTTGCGGCGTGGCCGTCTGCACCGAGAGCAGCTGTGGGTGGAGGCGCTTGGGGTTCGGTGGCTGCTGGAGCTGGAGGGGCCGAGTCCGCCCCTCCCCAGCCCAGGCGAGCCGTCCACACCCCCACCCACAGCGGGACGTGCCTGCCCAGACGCGGCCACCCTTCCTGGGGGCGGGTGCTGCGAGCGCCCCGTGCATCACTGCGGTCAGGGTGAAGCCACGCCCATCCGCACGTGGCCCCTGGCAGACGTCTGTGCGTGGGCTCCTGGGCTCGACGCACCAGAGCCGTCTCCTCAAGAGCAGAGGGGGGTCCCTGCACTCCTCACGCCTGCGGGGCTCTCCTGTCCGTCAGATGTGGACAGAGCTCTCGTGAGGACAGTTTAGAAGGTCCCCAGTGTGGGACGCACCGGGGCCCTCACACGCTCGCCAGATGCTGTGATCGCGCCCCCGTCATTCTGAATCCTCACACGCTTGCCCGCGCTTACTTGTCAGGGTTGCAGAGGAGATGGCGTCCTCCCAAGCCAGCCCACCTGTCCACCGCTCCTGGTGCCCTCGGGGCCCATCTTTGCAAAATGGGGTCCCAGAACAGCAGCACCAGCAGCCCTGGGATCCACTTAGAAACGTGGTTCTCGGGCACCACCCGGACCGTCGGCCTCGAGACTCTGGGGCAGGGCTGGGGTCGTGGCCTCGAGTCGGGGGAGATGAACTCAAATGTCTGCTTTTGGAGGAGAATTGGGTTAGTTGAGGACATTGGCTAAGGACACTTGGCTGGCGCCTCTCAGATGCAGGAATCACGCACGGTGGTACCTACAGTCTTGTAACCGTTTTACGTCTGCAGACTGTCCCATTTGGTAGCCAGGCTTTGTACTCAGGCTTATTTATGTGCATAAGCACTTAAACACTGGGGCTGCCCCAGGATGGGGGGACGGGCTGCCCAGGATGGGGGGCCGGGCTGCCCAGGACGGGGCTCCCACTGCAGGGAGACTGTGTTGCTCGTCTGGGCTGTGACCCCCCATGTCCTGTCCATCTGCAGACCCATTATGCAGTTCAGGACACAAAGGGGTTCCATTCGGAGGAAGACATCGACAGTCTCCACGCAACCATCGAGTGCGAGCAGCCCCAGCCCGACCTCTACAAGTAAGCCGGCCTCCGCCCGGGGTCCCCCCACCCCCCCAACCCCAGGGCCCGGCTCCTGGCTGGTTGGGGGTGGGTGTGTGTGTGCATCACCGCGGAAGTCCAGTCCCCTTCCAATCTGTAGCTCTCTGTACAGATACTTGAAAAGCCTTCATGGAATAAATGTGTTGAAGAAAAATGAATTTTCTGTACTTTGAGGAAGTGATTTTAAGGAACGTCATTTAAGTTATTTCAGTTGTGGGCTAATTAGGGCAAGTAAAAGCGGGGTGGGGAAGAAGCGTGGTTGAGCCCCCAGCCCTGTGTTCCTGGGAGGACCTTAGCCCTTCTTAGAGAGGGAGGTACGGGGTGGGGGCGGTCCAGGAGCCAGGGTCTCAGGTCCTGTTCCCCACCCCCGCCCGCCCACTGCCACGGCAGTGACCTGACCCTCCCGCCCCCAGGTTCGTCGGCCGCATAAATGTTTACAACGATCAGAATGACCCTGTGGTGAGGTGAGTCCTCTGCTTCTTATGAACGCTTGGGGGTTTCATGTCTATCGTTCAATTAAACGTGGTTCTTTTCCTGATGAGAGCTGTTCGTGGTCGCTGTCCAGTGGGTTTGAGGGGATGCAGTCTGACTGGAGTCTGGCCTCTGTCCTTAAGGGGTTTGAGGGGGTCCTGCCTGACCGGAGTCGGGGCTCTGTCCTTTTAGAGGTTTGAGCGGGTCCTGCCTGACCGGAGTCTGGGCTCTGTCCCGTGGCTGGTTTGAGCGGGTCCTGCCTGACCAGAGTCTGGGCTCTGTCCCGTGGCTGGTTTGAGCGGGTCCTGCCTGACCAGAGTCTGGGCTCTGTCCTTTAAGGGGTTTGAGCGGGTCCTGCCTGACCGGAGTCTGGGCTCTGTCCCGTGGCTGGTTTGAGGGGGTCCTGCCTGACCGGAGTCTGGGCTCTGTCCTTTAAGGGGTTTGAGCGGGTCCTGCCTGACCAGAGTCTGGGCTCTGTCCTTTAAGGGGTTTGAGGGGGTCCTGCCTGACCAGAGTCTGGGCTCTGTCCTTTTAGAGGTTTGAGGGGGTCCTGCCTGACCGGAGTCTGGGCTCTGTCCTTTAAGGGGTCTGAGCGGGTCCTGCCTGCCTGACCAGAGTCTGGGCTCTGTCCCGTGGCTGGCTTCTCTCGTGCATTCGTCTGGATGAGTTAACACACTAATGACACCATGGAGAGTGTTCTCCCGAGAGTCTGCTGAGGGCCCCACCACAGCCTGGCAGGGCAGGAGCCCCCTCCTCAAGCAGGCGAGGGGCGGGTGCAGCTCCCTGTTAGAAACAGCTTCCGTAGCGGAACAGACCGTGAGGCCGAGTGGCTTCTGACTCGGAGGCCGTTGGACCGGCTGCGTGAGTCTGCTCGTGATCATCTCCGGGCACCTGCTTGCCCTGGACATCGGGGATGGCCTGCCTCCCAAGGGCCTGTTCCGGGTTCACGCCCACCAGGGATGGGGAGCCTGCCTCAGGGGTGCACAGTGACCAGCGTCGGTCCCAGACGGGTGTCCACAGCCAGACCGCTGGCGGCTGGGAGCTGACTCAGCCCCAAGGCCCCGGACCCCGCGCAGCCCGGGCGCGGGTCCTGCGGCCTGCGTCTCCCAGGCCTGGGGGCGTTTCCCCCGCACGAGCTCTCGGAGTCTACACGAAGGGGACTGCCTTTGAAGTCGCTGCTTTTCCACAGACCCTGCTGACCAGAGATTATTTTTCTTCCAATTCAAACGTCTCCAGATTGCCAGTGTTCTGGTATTACCACGTGCAGTAAAGAAAACACTGGCCCGGAAGTAGAAAAGAAAATGGAAATAAGTAGCTGTGGGGTTTCTCTCCTTGAGAGGCTCCAGGAATTACTTGTTTTAAGGAAGCAGTTGGCTTTCCCCTCTTGGCCTGTTTCCATTGCCATTCTTCATCAGCAGGGTAGCAAGTGCTTTCCAGAACCCCTGGAGGCCTTGCCTCGGTCTTTCGTAAGTACACATTGTTCTAAAAGGGAATGGCTGGTCAGTGAGGAGAAACGACCTCTATCCCTGTGCCTTGTGAGGACTGCTCTGTGTTTGAGGGAGGGTGGGTAGATGGAGCTGGCCCCACAGCTGCAGCGGGTGACCTGGAGCCCTCAGCACTGCCGGTTTTCCTTACTTGATGTTTGTACAAAGTTGACGGCTGAGTCTCTTGAGAGAGAATTACTGTTACTGTATTTTGATACTTTTTCTAGTTTCGCGTTTTTTAGTGTTTATACTAAAGTCAGCAGACTTTAATATTTGGGCGTTTGAAGGTGTTTGTAAACTTGCAGTGCGGGCAGATGTGAGTTGGGCACCCCGTCTCTGGATCCTTTCTGAGCGGTGTTTCTCCGTCCTCCTGTCCAAACCAGGAGCAAAGTACTTTTTAAAGTAAGTTATTTTTAGACTCCACAGAGACAGTGTATAAAGGGCCATTTGTTTCCATAAACAGCTTGGACGTGAGCTGTCGTGTTTGCCGACAGAGGCTGATAGTGCTTGTGACAGAAATGCGTGCCCCAGGGCGCCCCGTCCCACATGGCTGTCGGGCTGGGGGCCACGCCCCGAGGCCACGGACGGCCCTGGGTAGACCCCTCTGGTCAGGGTGCCCCAGCCGGTGCGCCCCCGTGGGCAGTCCCTCTTTCTTGTCTTCACCCTGATGGGGTCCTGAGCCGGGTTGTGAGTACACGGGATGCATTTAAGTTTATAATGTTCAGCGAGTCCTCAGCCTCCCTTGGTAAAAGGAAAACAAATGTTGACTGAATGAGAAACAAACTTCAGCAAGTTTTCCTCTTGACCCCAAATCCCTTACTCTCCAAAGAAAGTCAGAATATTGTATGTGGCAAAGTGAGTGAGTCTGAATCTGCTTCTTATTCCCCTTCTACTCTTGGGAAATGAGAAAAAACGGTTACTCGGTCAACAGAGGGGAGCACTGGGCCCCACACCCCTAAAGACAGAGAGTTTGCCGGCTGTTCAGCTGACTCAGCTCCCTGCTGAGTCCCAAGTGCTTGTTTTCACACGAGTGGTGTTTAACTTCCTCCCCAGCACAGCAGTGTGCGGGTCGCTGCAGACTCACAGGCCCGCTGCGTCCAGGGCCTGGGGCCTGGCTGCGTGCTTGTGGGCGCCTCTCTGAAAGCCAGGCTGTGTTACTGTGTGTGTGACGCTCCCCCAGGATGTGCCAGGAGCAGCTCAGTGAGTCGCGGGCACCACTCGGCATCCCCTGTGCAGCCAGCCTCAGGTGTGGCACTTGCTGGGCGGGTTTCCGGGCTGGTCCGTGGGGTGGCCCTGGTGCTGCGGTTGGTGAGACCCTCTCTGTCTCTAATGGAGTGGCGTCAAAGCCTCGGGGGCCGCCAGTGGGGCTGGGCCCCTGATGGAGCTGACTGTGGGCTCTCCCAGCAGACGGTTACTGTCCCCAGGGAAAGAGGGCCTGCCTCTCCTGGAGCTCGGCTAGAGTCCACAGTCCACATACAGGCGGATCTCCAGCGAGACGGACTCCTCGCCCGTGAGCTGCTTCCCCGTTGTCCTGCTTATTGGCGTCCTTCTCTTTGCAGGCCTTTAGGATCGGAAAACCTGCTTCTTAGAGGAGCCACGCTGAAGAACACCGAGAAAATCTTCGGTAAATTGCTTTAATCAGTGAATTATTAACAGTAGCTGCTGAAACTAAGGGCCCGTAAGCAGGTGGAATCCGTGGAGGTGCCCTGAAAGTGTCTCTGTGTGCTCTGGAGGTGCTGTGGGTTTACGGTGGCGAAAACTGTCCTCAGTAAGAAGACCAGTCTCCACGCACGACCACAGTCCACAACACGGACAAGTCAGGGCGCCGCCTGCGTACTGAGAGCCTGCAGTGTGTGACTCAAACATGAAGCCACGCCTGTGAGAGAATTCACACACTGCGGCTCCGCAGGAAGTTCTTTCAACGGCTGTTTCTTTGTTAGTCGCTTCCATTTCCACTGGGTTAACTTTTATGTTTTAACTGATACACAAGTGATACTTTATGTTTTAACTGATAGACAGCTAATGCATAAGTGTGTCTTATTCTTGGGAAACCCAAATTACTAAAATCTGAACTTTTTTTTAAGTACAGCTTGCTCTCTATATATGCAGGAGAAAAAAAAGTCTTTGGTCTCAAGAATCTTTCTGTATGACTTTTTCTGAACAGCTAGCTGGCCTAGAAAAGTGTAAAGCATGATTTGCTTTGTCCAGAATTCCGTTTGTGCCTCTCTGCACGTGCCTTGCTGTGCAGAGGAGACACACAGCTCCGCCCTCCTCTCTCTGCTTTACAGGTGTTGCGATTTACACGGGCATGGAAACCAAGATGGCGCTGAACTACCAATCCAAGTCCCAGAAGCGCTCTGCTGTGGAGAAGTAAGCTCATGTATCCCACGGACTGAATCACGCAAAACGCCTACAGCCGTACCGCCCTAATGCACCCGGCCTCATCGGAATCACGGGAAAAACCCGTGACTTCCACTGCCGCAAGCCCCGGCATCTGTGAGATCGTTTCTCTCCTGGTCTGATCAGCAGCTCCTTCGTGAGGTCTGACAGACGGTTGGGCTGGTGACTTAGATCTTAGACTGACTGTCTTATTTCATGGGGCTGTAGATGCCTTGCACCAGCCACATCTGTAGACTCCCACCTGAGTGCAGACACCTGGGGCAAGGCCAGCTGCGGACGCCCGTCAGGTCCTCCTGTGAAAAAGTTGAAATTAGGCCACTTTTATGATGTGGTTTCACTGAGGAAAGTGTGAGCAGAGCCAAGAGTCTTCCTTCAACAGTCAAATCCTTTTGATAATAAGTCAGGGCAGAGTTGGGTTTGTAAGAAAATGTGGCCCAGGTGGCGTCTTCTTTGCCTCACAAAATACAGTGCGTCCCTCACCTGAGGTGGAACGCTGAGTGCCACGTGCTGTGAACTAAAGAGACACTGGCCTCTTAGTGATTTGGGGGTGACAGTCGGGGCACCGTTGTCTGCTCCTGGCAAGTCAGCCTCGAAGTGGGGTCCTGGGTCTCTGCCCACCTGTTGCTGCTTCAGCTGTGAAGTTGGGCCGTCGGTTCTTACTGAGGAAGGATGCTTAGTTTCCAGATGTCTGCACTGACAAATCGGTCTCAGATACTGGAAAATCAGACCTCCTTCATAGGCTCCTAAGGACTGGCTAAGGACGCAGCGGTTTTCTTCCTCAAGGCATTTGCTCGCTGCCTTCTGCCTTCCTCCAGGTTGGGAACGCACTGGCTGATGCTTCATGGTAGAAGAAGTTGATTTCTGGGGTTTCTGTGAACTAAGACCATGCAGAAGCCCCCTGAGCAGGGCGGCCGTGCCCTGCGCTCCTGTCCGCCAGAGTTCCCTGCCCCAAGCTCTGCCCCTGTGGCCCCAAACACAGGCCAGCGCCCAGAGGCCTCAGATGCAGACAAGCTCGCCTTTTCCGCTTTGACAGTCGGGCGGGGCGGGGCGTGGGGGGGGTCCCTGTGAAACCCTTTGCTGTGTCGCTCCTGTCTGCCCGCAGCGTGCTCGTTCCGACGCCCAACGCCCAGCTCGGGGTTGCTGGGGGAGCAGCTCTCAGTCTCCACGCCGCCTTGCGTTTCAGGTCGATGAACACGTTCCTTATCGTGTACCTGTGCATCCTCATCAGCAAGGCGCTGATCAACACCGTCCTCAAGTACGTGTGGCAGAGCAAGCCGCTCCGGGACGAGCCTTGGTACAACCGGAAGACGGAGGCCGAGAGGCAGAGGAACCTGGTACAGTGGGGCGCCCTGCGGGCGGGCGCTGTGGGCGCCTGGGGGCATGGGATGATGAGCTGTTGGCGGCAGACACACCGCAGACAGTGAGAGAGTCAGCTGCGTCCACCCCCCGCCCCCCATAGGCACCGGTTGCTCTCCCTTCTTTGGGTATTTGAATATTCAGGTCTGGAAAAGTATCAGCTTCCATCCTAAATTCATAAGGACGAACCTTAAACATTGGGAGCGTGGAGTCTTAACCACTGGGCCACCAGCCAAGTCCCCAGTGTGTTAATTTAATTAATTCTCCTCTACTTAGGGGCTTCCCTGGTGGCTCAGATGGTAAAGCATCTGCCTGCAATGCAGGAGACCCAGGTTCGATCCCTGGGTCGGGACGATCCCCTGGAGTAGGAAATGGCAACCCACTCCAGCATTCTTGCCTGGAAAATCCCATGGTTGTAGGAGCCTGATAGGTTACAGTCCATGGTGTTGCAGAGAGTCGGACGCGACTGAGCGACTTCCCTTCCACTTCCACTTCTTCAGCTTAAAATGGTACAGTTTTCTGGCTGGGCCTACCCCATCTCCCTGAGCCATGAGAAAACCCCAGCCTGGGCCCCTACCTCTTTCCTGTGCTCAGCCTCCCAGGAGACTAAATGGCTCAGAAATAAGGACGAAACTAGACAAAAGCCGCTTGTCCAGACCTGAGCTTGGTCGTTTGTCGGAATCTCAAAGGAAACAGAATAATCCCGCTGTTTGGTGTCCTCCGGGCTCTCGGCGGGAGGCCCCCACTGTCTCCAGGTGTGACTCATAAGTGACCCACCCCCACCCCGCCCACCCAGCGCACAGTGTGGGGCCGCCCCCGTCCTGGGCCAGCCTGGGCGCCGGAGGGGGCGGACAGAGGAAAGCAGGCGCCCCGACGCCTCAGGTGGTCCTCGCCTTTGGGTCTGAAGCCCTGTATTCAGAAACACGCTCGCCGCGCAGTGCCGGCCTCTCCTCTGGGTGCCAGCCTCGCCACACCCGCCGCGCCGCGCCCTCCCCGCCTCGCCGTGGCTGCACAGCGCTGGCGGTGACTGTCGCCGTCTCAGTTCCTCAGGACCTTCACGGACTTCCTGGCCTTCATGGTTCTCTTCAACTACATCATTCCCGTGTCCATGTACGTCACCGTGGAGATGCAGAAGTTCCTGGGCTCCTACTTCATCACCTGGGACGACGAGATGTTTGACGAGGAGATGGGGGAAGGGCCGCTGGTCAACACCTCGGATCTGAACGAGGAGCTGGGGCAGGTGAGCATCTCCAGCGCTGCCTTCTCTCGCTGGCTGGCGGGGGAGCCCCCGCGCCTGCGTCCTCGGGGTTCCAGAGGCCATGGAACTCTCAGCCTGCAGCAGATGCCCTGGGTGTCCGGAGGGGGACGCGGCCATCCCCGAGCGGATGCGCCTTCGCCTGAAGTACAGCAGCAGAGTGGCTTCCCCTCCTCGTGCCACTGGGGCGGCGCTTCCGTGTCCAGGCTTCAGGCAGACCCGGACGCTCGCTCACGGCACCAGCTCGCCGTGGCCTTTCTAAGCGGTGCTGATTCCGCGTTTCGAGGGCCTGACTTGGGGTGAATAGGCAGTGAGCCCTCAGCTCCTGCAGCTGTCCTCCCAGGCCTCATGGCCCGAGGTCATCACTCACCGTCAGGGTGGGCAGAGTGAGACTGAGCTTCAGTTTCTGGCATAAAGAGAGTCCAAAACCCCTCCACTGAGCTGCTCCAGGCTGCCAGCTTGGGGCCTGAGCTCTGCGCTGTCTTGACTGCTGAGAGGGCGTGATAGCCAGCACCTGCCTTGCAGAGGGCATGTGGGTGGGAGCCCCGAGCAGGAGCCCCGTGGAGGGGGTGGAGGGAGGGGGGCCGAGCCCCTGGGGGGCAGCACTGGCAGCAGAGCCGCGTCCGCAGGTGGAGTACGTGTTCACGGACAAGACGGGCACCCTCACCGAGAACAACATGGAGTTCAGGGAGTGCTGTGTGGAGGGCCACGTGTGCGTGCCGCACGCCGTCTGCAATGGGCAGGCGCTCCCCGACGCCTCCGCCATCGACATGATCGACGCCTCCCCAGGCGCCAGTGGGCGGGTAGGTGGCCGTGCATTGCGCCCTCATCCTGCCCCCTCCCTTCCCACGGGCATGTCTCGGGACACAGCAAGGGCACCTCCAGTCCCAGGGTCTGGGACAGAACCGACTCTCCCATGACTTGCAGGAAGAAAAGACGTGGGTGCAGGCGTCCCCGGTGAGTCCAGCCGTCACATCGGGGCTGGAGACAGCTCATCACACTTGATCTGGGTCCCTGTGGGCTGAGAGTAGGGGCCCCTGCAGACCGTGCGTGCTCACGCACGGACACACTCACAGGGACCCAGTCACAGACATGGACACACCTGCACACCCGGCACACATGCGCGCTCACACGAGCTGTACAGCTGTGCACACGCACATGGACACGCACACACACAGCCTGCCGCTGCGGCTCCAGGTCTCACCCCCGCCGGGGGGGCCGTTGCCCTCGTCAGCGGTCACCCAGGAGGCCCTTCCAGAAGCTTGAGGCTGCCGCCTCCCCGAGGCCCTGTCGTCTCGTCTGGCCTGGACTCCGCTGCCACCCGCAGAGGCAGAGCTAGCGCCCCCGCCCCCGGTGGCTGCAGGCCCCGCTGCGGTGGTGGCCGTCTTGTCTGGGCTCCTTCTGCCTTAAGCGGACTGCTTAGGGCTGCGGGTTGCGCTGTGTTTCAGGAGCGGGAGGAGCTGTTTTTCCGGGCCCTCTGTCTCTGCCACACCATCCAGGTGAAGGAGGGCGACGAGGTGGACGGGCCCCAGAAGCCACCAGACTCGGGGAAGCGCTCTGCGTACATCTCGTCCTCGCCCGATGAGGTGGCCCTGGTCGAGGGCATCCAGAGGTGCGTGGCGGGCGACTCTGGTCCTGGAGGCGGGTGTTCTGGGCACTGTCCACCGTCACTGTGGACGTGTCCTGGGAGCATCCTGACCAGGCCCCTGGGCCTGCGGCGTCTGCTGCGGTGAGGGCCAGGCGGTCCCTGCCTCTGGGCTCAGGCCTCCCTCTGATCTCACGGCAGTGGATGTGGGTTCCTCCTGCTGTCTTAGACAGTTTTCCCTCCTAACTTCTGCCGTTGCAAACACTCACAGACATTTCTAAGATGCAGTCTTAGAATCCTTTATGACAAGTCTTCCTCGTCCGTCCTAAAGAGTTGATGTCCAGAGAGGTCAAGCAACTTCCGCAGGGTCCCCCAGCGTGAGAAGGGCTGGGCTGGGTGCTGGGGCTCTCTCCCCGCTCGCTCCTGTGAGTCCCGTCCTGCCAGCTCCTTCAGGCCTCTTTACTGCGAGTTGTTGCTGCCTCGTGACATGGGGCTCTATGCAAACACTTGGGAAGACACTTCTCTCCAGGTGCGTAATTTCGCGTCTTCCCGTTCTCAGCAACGATGACCCTGCTTCAGCTCTTAAGGAATTCGCTGCACTGCACAGGGAACTAAGCCAGAACCTCGTAATAACCTGTAGCAGAAGATGAGCTGCGTAAAGAACCAAGTCACACCACTGCACACCTGAAGCTCACAGCACAGCGTGGGCCAACTGCCCTGCAGTTAAAAAGCCGTAAGGGCACTCGCCTTCCCCTTCACTGCCCTCGGAGCACGGGCATCGGACACCCCAGTCTAACTGGAACCGCATTTTTGTCGTGGCCTAAACGCTGCGTCTTCCCCCTGCAGTTTGAAGGTGGCATCAAGTGTGTACGCTGTGTATTCAGCATAGGTGTTCATGCGTACCTAGGGGAGCTTTCTCCAGGCGAGTGAGATTTATCTCTTCTTGGAAAGCGAGCGCTCGGGCACGAAGGCACATTCAGTCACAGGGACCACCCCCAGCCACCGCTGCCTCAGCAGCCAGCTCCCGCCAGGCCAGCAGGCCCTGACCACAGGCTCCAGCGTCTTCGCACTGTCAAGGCCGCTGCGGTGCTCGAGTGTGCACCCACCTCCCGTAAGCTCCGTGCATCAGGAGCCAGGCCCGCTTCCTCTAGCCTGTCGCTGGGCTGGTGTGGGCAGAGCTCCCGCACCTGCCGGTGCTGGGTGGACGCCACGAGTCGCGTGCCCTGCGGCCCCGTGTCGAGCTGGGCTGTGGTTTCCTTGTCTGTAGACCGGGTTTCCTTGTCTGTAGACCGAGCGTCCGCCTGGAGATTGACAGGCTCCGAGTCCTAATTCTGATGTTGTAACTGACCTCTGAAGGGGCCCCCTGATAGTAGAGACAGGGCCCCGTCCCCAGACCTGCTGCCCTTCAGCGTCACCAGCCGGAAGCAGCTCATGATGTGTGAAGCGCCGAGCGGCCTTTCCCACGTACGGTTCCCAGGCTCGTGGAGAGTCTTCTCAGTGAATGAACTCAGCGCTGACTTCGCCATGCAGCTTGCAGCTTCCGTTTTACTAGAAGCGTTTCTTCTCCAAGAGGAAAGCTTTCCCAAAGTATGAAACAGGTGTCTGTGAGGAGGAAAGAGGGCCACGTTAACCCCCGGGTTTGTCTGCCCCGCAGATTTGGCTTCACGTACCTGAGGCTGAAGGATAACTACATGGAGCTGCTGAACAGGGACAATGACGTCGAGAGGTGAGGGCACCCCTGGGCGGGAGGGGTATAGCGTCGTCGTCCCAGCATTTGCTCACCGGAGAAAATACCAGATTCTCTGTACGCCCCATGACTCTTCCTCCCCCTTCTCGGTAACAACCCCAAGAACGTCGCCAGAACGCCTGGGCAGTCTGAGTCGGACGCTTAGAGGCGAGGTTGGGTGGTGGTGCAGCGTCCAACAGGCTTGGGCGAAGCCACTCAGCGTCCGTTTTACTGCAGGAGTTCGGGAGCCTTCTAGTCCGTTCTGACACCCCGAGGCCATGCTCTGACCCCCACAGGAGGGAAGACGTCACCCCTCCCCCCATGGCCCCGGGACCCTGCGTCCTCCGAGCCTATTCCAGGCTGAGGAGCACAGGTTCCTGTAGAAACCCTGAGCGGGATGGATGGGGGGTGTTTCACTTTCCATATCGACCTTCAGGGGCGTCCAGCCTGAAAGTGCTGGGCCCAGGGACACGTGGTGTGTCTCGATTTTAGCTTGGACGATGGGGTTGTCCGTCTTTCCTTGGTAAATAAGCATTAGTGGGCTGTCACGGAGAGGGTGCAGTTGGTAAGGAATGTAGCCTTTGGTGACGATGATCTCAAAGAACGGGATTTAAAATTTCTGTTCTGGAAAAGTAGACTCCTAGGGTGTGGGGGAGGTGGTGAACCCTTGACCCCAGAAGGGGCTTCTGGGTTCTCCAGCCACGGTCAGCCGCGGCTCCTCCCCAGAGCACGTGGGGGCCTCCGGGCGCCGTGGTGCGGTCCTGGGAGGGCGGTGACCCTGCTGTCCCTGCTGCCCGGCTCCTGGTCTCCAGGGGCTCCTGGGCAGCCTCACAGCCGGGCCGGCTGACGCCCACCCGCTCCTTTAGGGGCCGCGTCCCCCACAGGGCAGGCTCGCCGTCACCCAGATGCTGCGACTCACGGAGCCAGATGATCGTCAAAACGAGCTTCCAATCTCTTTCAGGTTTGAGTTGCTGGAAATTTTGAGTTTCGACTCAGTGAGAAGGCGAATGAGTGTGATTGTCAAGTCGGCCACAGGTAGGCGTTTCCTTTCCTTTGATTTGTCAAACGGTCCATGTGGTCGTGCTTTATTCTGTTGCCTGGAGTCTGTGAGGCTCGAAGGATTTGACCATTGTTCTCCTTTTTAAACACAGATGAACCTGCACTAGCTGTTTGCCTCCAGCCCTGTTTGGGCCCCAGCATCTTAGGCTGGCTTAGTCATCCTAGGATTTTCCCTCGAGGGGAAGTCCGGTGACCCATCCTGAGGGCAGTTCCTCACCCACCCCTCAGTTTACACACAAGGCAGCCTGCTTCCTGGGTCCTCCACCCCATCTGCGCCTGCAGACCCTCCCCTGGACTGGACCCCCCACCTCAGATTCCCCCTCGTCTGGACTCTCCCCGCTCAGACACTCCCCTGGTCTGGACTCTCCCCCCTCACATCCTCCCCTGGTCTGGACTCTCCAAACTCAGATCCCCCCTGGTCTGGACTCTCCCCCTCAGATCCCCCCTGGTCTGGACTCTCCCCGCTCAGATCCCCCCTGGTCTGGACTCTCCCCTCAGATCCTCCCTGATCTGGACTCTCCCCCCTCACATCCTCCCCTGGTCTGGACTCTCCAAACTCAGATCCCCCCTGGTCTGGACTCTCCCC
>SJYQ01096683.1:23381-40876 GCA_006410935.1 Redunca redunca
CCCGGGTTGGGCCTCCCCCCTCAGATCCCCCCTGATCTGGACTCTCCCCCTCAGATCCCCCCTGGTCTGGACTCTCCCCCTCAGACCCTCTCCCAGGACATCTCCGTGGCCGCCTGGCGGACGCCTTCGTGGCTTCCTCGGCCTGATGAACTTCAGTTCTCCTGCCCTTTCTGGGCTGCAGGCGTCCTGAACGGGGAACTGCACTTGGTCAACAGCGTGCCCACTCCCGCAGTGCCGCGCGCTCGGCGAATACTGCCGGACTCGGCTTGCTAACTCCGCTTCCCGTGGCATCTTACCAAGAGATGTGGGGTCCTACTCGGTTTTGTTTCTTGAAACTAGACCATAACGGGCTGTTTCTCTCTTTGGAAACCTGCCCGGCGAGCAGGCAGATGGAGCCGCTGCCCTGAGACTATAAGCAGAGCCAGCCTGAAGGCGGTCCGAGGGCTCTGGGAGGGTTCCACGTCACCGGGGTCCTCGCACAGTGTTGGCCGGAAGTGCCTGCTCTGTCTCCCGAGCTGGTGGGGACGTCGGGGCGGCTGTCGAAGCCCGTCTTTCAGCCGAACCCCAGGAACCATGCTCCATGCCCTGGGGAACACGGGCAGGTCGGGGCTGGTTCTCTGACCCGCATGGCTCCCTTGCCTCCAACCAGTAGTCAGAGGTGAGAGCTCCACCCCCGAGACGCACGCCAGTGAGCGCCGCGAAAGCGCGGGTGCTTATGCCGGGGGCCCTGTAACACGAGGCCACGGGGTCGGCGGGACGGGGGAGGCGCACTGCCCGTCGTGTTTGGAGATGAGTCCCCGGTCACCTGTGCTGCCCCTGGGAGCGCTCGGCTTGTCCAGGGCGAAGCTGTGCAGCTGCCGAAGTTCACACCATCAGGCTCCCTGTCTTGCGACTCCCCCCGTACAGATGTGAGGTCTAGGAGGTGAACCGTCTTGGGGGCAGTCTGTGAGCTGGCCGTCACAGCCACCGCGGCGGGAAGCGGTGCCCTTCTGCTCACACCCCTGTCTGCATGCTCAGAACACCGTGCTCGCACCCGGGGCTGGACCGCGGGAAGCAGTGCCCTTCTGCTCACACTCGTCTGCACGCTCAGAGCACCATGCTCGCACCCAGGGCTGGACCGCAGCATCTGCATAAACAGCTCCGCTTCGGCCTGAACAGCGTGGCCGAGCCTGGAGCCGGCGCTGGAGTGCGGAACCCGAGAGCTGTTGGAAGCCCTTCCTCGAGGAGACTTCCTGGGGCACCTCTCCGGGCTTCATGGGAGAGGCCGGGCTGTTGGAGCCGTCCGCAGCAGCAGTTAATCCACAGAGACACTGACTGTTTAATCAAAGAAAGTGTGAAAGTGAAAGTGTTAGTCACTCGGTTCTGTCTGACTCTTTGTGACCTCCCCATGTACTGTAGCCCACCAAGCTCCTCTGTCCATGGAATTCTCCAGGCAAGAATACTGGACTGGGTTGCCATTCCCTTCTCTGTTAATTAAGGAAGTTGTTCTCTAAGCAGTGATTCCTCCCCGGCGTTGACACCTGTCGCACAGAGTGACGGCCTCCTGGGTAGCATGGAGACCAGAGTCCCTGCGGCCCGGAGCTCACTGACCCGCCCCGGAAGCCGCTGCAGCCACGGGTGCTGCCCGACCCCAGGTGCCCGCCCGGTCAGTCACAGCCGTGTGTGTGCACTACCCTGGAGGCGTCACTTCCCAGACCGGAGAAGCAGGGGCTAAAGCTGCTGCCCAGTGCCGTCCCTCTGGTCCTTACGTGTTGCCTTGCACTCCAGATGTTCTCTGTCTGCTTGACCACAGCTTTAGGCTAAACTCATCTCACACTCCAGCCGGTACAGAGGGAAGACAGGTCAGGACGGTGGGAAATTGCAGTCGTTCACAAGCCTTACCATGAGCCCTCTGGGAATTTTTGGGACAAAGAGTTACTGTTCAAGACGCATCGCTCTGCAGAGCTGGCTGCAGCACAGAACTTGTTCTGTGTCATGTGACATGTGAGCATTGCATGGAAACCACAGCTGGCGCCCGCATGGATTCTGTGCCAGGCTGGCGGGCGCACGACCAGGAGTCCTGGGTCAGGGGCCGAGAGTGTGCAGGCTTCTCCTCGGCGTTCGAGATTTCTGTCTGAAGACAAATTCGGAAGAGACCCAGGTCCCAGAGACAAGCCCCTCGGTGTTTAGAAGAGCAGAGCTGTGTGCTTTGCAGGCCGAGAGATTCCTCGTAAAAGGAAGTGTGCCAGCAGCCTGTGGGTCGGCGTGGTTGCCGTGTCCCCTTCATCCCGACCTGACTAAGGGAGAGCCTTCCACCTCGAGGTGGGAGGAGCCTGCCCCCCAGCATGACGTGTGAAGTGGCTGGGGCAGCAGGTGGTGGTGGGGATAGTATCATAGATGCTTCTCGTAACTCTTGTGCACACAGAGGATGGTCCGATGGTCACGTCCGGTGCCCCAGCAGCTCACTGCCCATTTGGGGTCGGCCACACCCTTGTGTCTTTATGCCCGACCCCCCAGCCCGGTCCCGTGGTGGTTCATCCCTCACTCGCATCCTTGCCAGGGAGCTGGTGGAAGTGACGGGAGCAAGGCTGCCCGGAGCCAGTGTCCTTGTTCCCGACTTCCCTGAGACGCTGGGGTTGTTGGAGTAAGATGAGGCTTTGCGGGCGCGGGAGTCCGTGGCTTTGACGTTCTCCCAACTTGACAGGTCAATTGGTCCATTGACATTTCTGCGACAGCCTCGGCACTGGTGCCCCTGGTTTTGTTGTTAATAAAAGCATCGTTTGAAAGATATCTCTGTCTTCCCCATAGTGTGAGTCAATGAAAGTCTTCTCACCTCATTTTCTAGGAGAAATTTACCTGTTTTGCAAAGGAGCAGATTCTTCCATATTTCCCCGAGTGATAGAAGGCAAAGTGGACCAGATCCGATCCAGAGTGGAGCGCAACGCGGTGGTGAGACGCCGGGGATTTGGAGGGGTCCTCGTGCCTCTTCTCCCGTGGTGGGGGGGTGGGGGGCGTGCTGGGCGGCAGGAGGGCGCACTGCGGGTGGCCCAGCCACGTCCCCTCCGGTGGGGCACTGCTCCCCGCAGCCTTCCGTTGGCGTTTGGTGGCTGGAGGCGGGTGCACTGTGTCCAGAATGACAAGCACCGTGTGATGCTGTTGCAGAGAGGTCTTCGTCCCGAGGATCTCTAGGGCCTGGCACTTTCTGTTGCGACCTCACCCGTTCGGTTTTCTTCCGCATTTCACCTGAAGCGAGTACAGTCTGTTCTTAGGACATCAGAGGTTGGTCTCAGGACCGTTGGTTGAACAAGACTGCTCTCCCTGTTGGACGGCCTTGGCGTTCTTGTACAAAGTCACACGGCCGCGTATGCAAGTGTCCTCTTTTGGGCTCCCTGGCCTGCCCTGTTGGCCTCTGTCTGTGCTTACGCTGAGGCCACACTGTTTTGGCTACTTACCTCTTTCCCATGACTTTTGAAACCAGGAAGCGTGAGCCCATCTTTCAGCCTTGTTCTTCTTTTACAGGGTTGTTGGTTATTCCGAGTCCCTTGCGATTCCAGGTGAATCTTAGGGTGGGCTTTCCCATTCCCACAAAATGCCACTGGGCTTCTGGTCAGGGTTGCACAGAGTCTGTAGTTCATGCTGGATAGTGCTGTCATTGTGGGATATTGTCTTGGAATTCATGAATGCAGGGCACCTTCCACCTGCTCGGGCCTTCCATGATTTCTCTCAGCAACGTGTTGTAGTTGTAGGTCCACGAGTCCTTCACCCACGTCCATGGCTTAGCTCATTCCTAGGCATTTTGTTCTTTTTGAATAAATGGAATTGTTTTCTCAGCTTCCTTCCTAGGCTGTCTTCTCTTTGGATAGTTAGTGCGTAGAGTGTGCTGCTTGTATTCTGTACCTTTCCTGAATTCGTCTGTTACTAGTTCCAGCGTTTTTGTGTGTGAAATCCTTTGAGTTTTCTACATATAAAATCCGATCACCTGAGAACAGAGGTAACTTTATTTCCTCCTTTCCAGCTTGGATGCCTTTTTTTCCTTGCCTGTTGGCTCTAGTTAAGACTGTCAGTACCATGTTGAATAGAAGTGGGAAAGCAGTCATCCTTACCTTGTCCCTGACCTTAGGGGGAATAACTTTCACTCTTTCCCGACTGAATATGATGCTGGCTGAGTTTCTGTGTGTGACTTTTATCAGGTGGAGGAAGTTCCTTCTCTGCTAGTTTATTGAGTGGTTTAATCAGGAGAAGGGGACGACAGAGGATGAGATGGTTGGATGACATCACCAGTCATCAGTGGACATGAGTTTGGGCAAACTCGGGAGATAGTGAAGGACAGGGAAGCCTGGCGTGCTGCAGTCCATGGGGTCACAAAGAGCTGGACATGACTGAGTGACTGAAAGATAACAAAAACAGGCAAAGGGGTTGGGTTTTGCCAGATGCTGGGATTTGTTTTTTTGTTTTTTGCATCCTTGGAGTTCATCACATGAGTTCCTCCTCCTTCATTCTATTTTCATATGTTGAATCAGCCTTGCATTCCTAGGATAAATCCCGCTTGGTCGTGTAAGTAATCATTTGGACATGCTGTTGCATTCCGTTTACTGGAATTCTCTTGAAGACCTTTGCGTCTGTTTGTGAGAGATGGTGGCTAACTTTCTTTCCTGGTAACGCGGTTGTCTGGCTTTGTGTATCAGTGTTGTTTTAGAAACAGTGTCTAGGCTTTCAGCAGTATCAGTACTTAGCAGGAGGAAGAGAGGAGCATTTCTACCCCATGTTTCCATGTGGGGAAGTCCCATATCTGCTTCGACAAACAAGGTTCTATTTATTTCTAAAGCTTCTGCTGACTGTTCACTCCAATTCTGTCTTCTGGGACAACTCTGGATTGTCATCCTCTTGCCTTTTATGACTGAGTCTTACCTTTCGGTGGCCCTGGTCTGCATGACGTGCTCCCACGCTTCCTGGCTTGATTGAACACTTCACAGTCGATCAGTCGATCCTGACTGTGTGTCTTCAGTGTGCGCGTGAGCGGTTCAGCCGCAGACGACTAGTGCTGTGGGTGGGCTCTCTGGTTCCCCGGTTTGTCGCCTCAGCTGGAGAGCGGACGCTGGGAACGCTTCCGGGAGTGACCCTCGGGCTCACGGTCAGTGCTGCTGTGTGTCCGGCAGGAGGGCCTCCGGACCTTGTGTGTGGCCTACAAGAGGCTCGTCCCAGAAGAGTACGAAGGCGTCTGCAAGCTGCTGCAGGCCGCCAAGGTGGCGCTCCAGGACCGGGACAAGAAACTGGCCGAAGCCTACGAGCAGATAGAGACGGGCCTGGTCCTGCTCGGCGCCACAGCCGTGGAGGACCGGTAACGAGGCACCGCGCGTGTTCCCGGAAACCGTGACAGTGTGCAGGGCGGGTGGGGGCCACCCAGGGTCGGGGGTGGGGGCATCGTCCGGCTGGGCAGGCTCTCCAGTTGCCCTGGGTGACAGCGAGCAGGAGTCGAGGTCAGGCCTGGGTGATACCTGGCTTTCCACCAGTAAGAGGCCTTTAGGTCACATTTTGCCAGAAGAAACCAGGAATGCCAGCATTTCCACACCTAGTTAGGAACAGTCAAGATACAGGGCTGTTTTCAGTTCTTCTTTAGAATGGAATCAATAACTAATTCTCTTCCTAAATGAGTCCCCAGCTCTTTCCAAATACAGGTGTAAACATTTTAGACCTTAACAGTTTTTGTCATGACTCACTGAAGAAATTTAAAATAATTAAGTAGAAGATTGCAAAAGCTCAGCATAATAGCTGCTCAGATGACCGGCTACAGATTTTCAAGATTCTGCCCAGGAAGGCCTGACTTGCCCCAGCTCTGCACGAGGAACAGGAAAGAGCCCTCTGTCCACTGTTGTCTGAGGAACACAGTGAAAGGAACAGATGGTAGTTTATTTTGAAGAAAAGAAAAAAAAAATACCACGAGTTAAAGGCATGGGACAGAAACTTCAGGAGGTCACTGAGCTTCTGTTTCCCATCAAGTTTGAAAGTGTTTGTTTAATACTTATTTATTTTTGTTGTGCTGGGTCCTCGTGGCTGCGCGCGAGGGCCTTCTCTCGTCGCAGCGAGGGGGACTGCTCTCTCTTTGCAGTGCGTGGTTCTTTTTTTTTATTTTTTACCTTACAATACTGTGTTGGTTTTGCCCTACACTGACATGAGCCCGCCTCAGGTGTGTGGCTCTTGCTCTGGGGCCTCTCTCGTCGCAGCGAGGGGGCTGTAACTGCAGGGCCTTCGGAGGCCGCGGCTCCCGGGCTCTAGAGCACAGCCTTAGCCGAGGCACACGGCTTCAGTTGCTGCACGGCACGTGGAATCTTCCCAGACTAGGGATTCAGCTGGCGTCCCCGCATTGCAAGGAGGATCCTTAACCACCGGGGAAGCCCCTCAGTTAAAAGTCTTGGAGGTCTGTTTTGGTCCAGGATTTAGATCCTGGTCTCAAAACCTTCATTTTTCCTGGGGGTCGGCATTCCCCGGGTCCTCGGTCTCAGCAGACAGTTGGCCGACAGGCTGGTTTTGTTCTTACTTTAAGTCCTGACCCCTCTGCTCCTGGAAGCATATCTCGGCACAGAGCAGCTGCGGTCACGGACAGCTTGGTGACGGGTCGTGTGTGAGGATGAGGAGGGTGCTCGGGAGGGCGCTGCTTGTCTGGGGAGGGGGGACTGGTCTTTGGAGGAAGTAGGGGGAAGGGGGCGGCTCTCATGGGCGGAGGGACCCTCGCCAGCCGAGGGCCTCTCAAGGGCTGTGGGATCTGTTGGCCTCGGTGGGGAGCTGGGACCTCAGGACGTTGAGAGCGTACCCCTGGGACGTGGGAGGGGGTGGCTTTGAACACAAGTTATTTCTTTAAAATCTCTAGCCAGCACCTTTACAGACCCCTTTGGACCTCATTTACTTTTTCCTAAAACAATGATGAAATCACAGATGTTTTTTCTGTGTCTAGAATAGTAGGAAGTTTCCACCAGGTTCTACCCAGATCATCCCAGTTGGAATCCTTTCCTTTCCTCCTCTTGGCGCTGGACAGAGACACAACACACCCCTGATACACGCCTATCAGCAGCCAGGCCTCTCAGATCTAGAAGACAGGGCAGCCCTCCTCTCTCCACCTTGAGCCCCTGCCGTGAGGCAGGCATGGCTGTGATGCCAGACTGCCATGGATGGCGGGACAGCCTGACCAAGGTCAAGAGGGCCGTTTATCCTCACACATGTCACGTGACCTCTGCAAGCTTTGCATTCTCCATGTGTAGAACAGGGTCATCAATGCGGTCCTCCTCCCGCGAGGTTTCAGCAAAGGCAAGACGTCTCAGGCAAGTGCTTCCTGCGGCATCTGACGCTGAGGGAGCCTGTGATGCCAGTCAGCCAGTCCCAGGGCACGGCTGGCATCCTCCTGTTTCACGTTCTTTAGGCAAACCTGGGCTCCAATTGGACAGGAGGCAAAATTAGGACATTTTATGCGCAAAGAAAAGGGGGTGCATGTCACCTCTTTGCTAGGCCCCGTTTTCCCTGGTTCTGACTGTTCCTGGTTGGTGTTTGTGAGAGGCCTCCTTACAATTGCCCCAGGTCTTCTCTGAGCAGCAAGTCCTGCCAGACAGAAAAGTATGTGCTCAGCAAATGCCGTTTTCCTCCTCAGTGTTTGGCCCCGTGGACCATCTGGGGTCAGGAAGCGCTTTGCTGTAAGAAGCTAATGTGAGAAGTGAGGGTCACAGTGTTAGTCGCTCATTCTTGTCCAGTCCTTTGCAACCCCATGGACTGTAGCCCACCAGGCTCCCCTGTCCGTGGGGTTCTCCAGGCAAGAGCACCGGAGTGGGAGCTGTTTCCTTCTCCGGGGGTCTCCCTGACCAGGGCTTGAGCCTGGGCTGTCACAGCTGGGTTCTTTGCCGTCTGAGCCCCCTGGGAATAGCTCCAGGTCCTCTACAGTGAATCACAGGTCAGCACCAGCGTGCTTTTCAACTTGGGGGTGAAAATCAGGACGGGGTAGCAGACCCCAAGTCCTTGGACCTCTCCGGCTTGGTTCGCTGGTCCGTGCTGATGATGGTGTGTCGTGCCCCCACCCCCAGGCTGCAGGAGAAGGCGGCCGACACCATCGAGGCACTGCAGAAGGCGGGCATCAAGGTGTGGGTGCTCACGGGCGACAAGATGGAGACGGCGGCCGCCACCTGCTACGCCTGCAAGCTCTTCCGCAGGAACACGCAGCTGCTCGAGGTCACCACCAAGCGGCTGGAGGAGCAGAGCCTGCACGACGTGCTCTTCGAGCTGAGCAAGACGGTGCTGCGCTGCAGCGCCAGCCTCACCCGGGACAACTTCTCAGGGTAGGCGGGCGTCCTGCGCGTTCGCAGAGGCGGGGCGGGCTCCACGGGCAGGGCGGTGGCCTGCACTCCCTTGTGCAGACACAGCTCTGTCCTCTGGTCCCTGGCAGCGTCCTGTGGTCGGGATCCTGACCAGAGCTTTGTCTTTTTAGCAACTGTGATGTCTTTTGCGTAGAGGGTGTGTGTGCGCACGCGCCCATGCTCACTTGCAGACTGCTAATAGAGGATACAAAGAGGCTTGATTCATTGATTTACACACTGTCATGTGTGAGGCGATGCCCACCTGTTTCTGCATCACCCGGGGGCCGTGCTGTGGATTCCTCGGGGCCGCTGCCAGAGTTGGGGTGGGGGGACAATGACACGTGGTCGTTTGTCAAGTAAGACAAAACAGTCAATACTTAAGAGTTGTTTTTTCCAAGAATGTTCACCAATTCACATTTTCTCAACATTCTCCTTGCTGGTCTTAGATGCACGATCTAAGATTCAACTCCATTTGAACTTAAATTTTCATTAACTTAGGAAAAGCAAATGGGGCTCTCTAATCATATACGAATTTAAAATTATTCATTCTTAAATAGTACAAAGCTATTTCCCTTTACCTGGTCTGCAGAATTCCTTTTGGGGCTTAGAAATGTTCCTTGTAATTTTGAAACCCAACAAAGAGAGGTATCATGACCACGTTCTTCCCAAGACAGGCAGAGCAGCAAGGAGTCACCGGCTGTGGCCATCAGGACTCGGGGCTGAGGTGGCTGGGGGTCGGGAGGAAAGGCCAGTCTCTCCGGAGAGCAGGGTAGACGCTCTCCTGCTGCTGTACCGCGCGACCTGCCCAAGAATCCGCGGTTGTAACTGCTCTTGGCTTTGCCCTAGTGAAATGAGAGCATTAAGTTCACAAACGATTTTAAAATAGAGTCAAAGGTCTTGCAGCCACAAGTCTGGACTGTCTTATTATTGACAAAAGAAGAAAACCCACTTTCTTAATCCTTGTTCCTGAATTTGTAGCATTGGTAGGTATCCCCTAGAGTAGCTAGTCTCCTCGAATCTCTGGACTTGGTTACTGAGAGATGTCTCTGGTTTCTGTGACCTGACAGACTCTCGGCCGATATGCAGGACTACGGTTTAATCATCGATGGAGCTGCGCTGTCCTTGATCATGAAGCCTCGGGAGGACGGGAGTTCCGGCAACTACCGCGAGTTGTTCCTGGACATTTGCCGGAACTGCAGCGCTGTGCTTTGCTGCCGCATGGCCCCGCTGCAGAAGGCCCAGGTGTGCCGGGGGCGGGGCTTCAGGAGGCCCAGGTGTGCCGGGGGCGGGGCTTCAGGAGGCCCAGGTGTGCTGGGGGCGGGGCTTCAAGAGGCCCAGGTGTGCCAGGGGCGGGGCTTCAAGAGGCCCAGGCGTGCAGGGGCGGGGCTTCAGGAGGCCCAGGCGCGCCGGGGGCGGGGCTTCAGGAGGCCCAGGCGCGCCGGGGGCGGGGCTGCAGGAGGCNCGCGCCGGGGGCGGGGCTTCAGGAGGCCCAGGCGCGCCGGGGGCGGGGCTTCAGGAGGCCCAGGCGCGCCGGGGGCGGGGCTTCAGGAGGCCCAGGCGCGCCGGGGGCGGGGCTGCCGGAGGCGCAGGCGCGCTGGCGGGCGTGCCAGCGAGCTGCATCAACCGTGAGTAGTGATGTCTGGAGTAGAACAAAGGGTGCTATCTCGTCTTCACATGTTGCCTTTTGGGTTAAGTGACTTCTCAAACTTTTATACCAATTAGTGTTTCAGTGTTGAGTCAAGAAGACAAGCCATAGTTTTTCCCTCATCTTTCCTGTCTTACATCATGGAACATTATACCTATCCACATAAATAGAAAAAAAAAAGACTGTAAGGAAACAGACAAAAATTTGGAAATTACTCATTGCATTGAGCTATCAGATTTGGTTTTGCACACATGACAGATTTGAAAATTGAAACAACAGCTTGTTTTCAGAAATAGATGCTTAATACAGTGCAGCTTGGCATAGCACCATCTTCTAACGGAGTGCAGCATCATACACCGCCCCTGCCCAAATTTAAATCTGCCTCCCCCACATTTATGTGAGTGGGGCAGCCCCTGAAAATGGCTCCGTGGGTTTCTTGTCTCTATCCTCAGCCTCCCCCCTCAGCCTGTTCCTCTCATCTCCCTGCGTTCATTTCTTAGCTGCTTCTGCTTAAGTATGTTTCGCTTCTGACATGAAAAAGACTTTATTCTGTGTGGATAAAGTGTACTGAATATAATAATTCACTTTAAGCACTTAATTGTTTCATCTTCCTTGACTAACTTTGGCGTCTTTGTCATTTCTGCCTAGTTAGTGTTTGACCTTTGCAAAAATAAAACAGTGATGAGAAAGTCTGCGTTCACTTCTTTTCCAGATTGTTAAGTTAATCAAGTTTTCGAAAGAGCACCCGATCACCTTGGCGATCGGCGACGGCGCGAATGACGTCAGCATGATCCTGGAGGCCCACGTGGGCATTGGTAAGCCCCTGGGCTCTGCCCCCCTGCCTCGCAGTGACGAGGGCTTGTCCCTCAGCTGGACCAGCGGGGACACAGACAAGGCAGGACCGTAGGATTCAGACACACATTTAAGGCACGCCTGTGACGCAGAGCATTCGGGGCTGGAAGCCCACAGCAACAGCTCAGTCCAACCCTGCTTTGCCTGTCCCATGTCCACCTGTGAGGGGCAGAGGAGGGCTGATGCAGCGCATGCGCTCCCGTCTTGCAGGCGTCATTGGGAAGGAAGGTCGTCAGGCTGCAAGGAACAGCGACTACGCGATACCCAAGTTTAAGCATTTGAAGAAGATGCTGCTTGTCCACGGGCATTTTTACTATATTCGAATATCCGAGCTTGTGCAATACTTCTTTTATAAGGTAGGAAGGCTCTCCCACCGTTTAGGCTCTCCCAGCGATGCTCCTCTTACTATCTCGGGGCGTGTCATGGGTTGGGTGAAAGGCTGGCCGGCCGCGATGCCCCGAGGCCACAGGGGTGACTTATCCCCGAGTAGAAGGAAGGGCTCCATGGGAGGGTTCCCTGGAGGAGGCGCCTAGCCCTTTGCTCTCAGAACTGAATGTAGAACCACCGAGAGCCACACTGCAATAGGCTGAGGAAGGGCCGTTCTTTCACTGTGCCTTGAACGAGTTCCTCCTCGCTGTCCACACTGATGCCCAGGGTGCCCCTCTCTTCTCTGTTAGGAGTTCCCCTCTGCCCTGATCTCGGGGAGACCGGCCTGGTCCCGGCTGCACCATGGGGGCCTCTGAAGTGAGAGAGGAGTTTTAGAGTCATTGCCCATCTTGGAGGATGAGGGGCGCTTTGCCTAGGGTGGAGTGTGTCACGGGCCAGCCTCTTAGGAACCCGTTGACGCCCCTTACGCTGCGCCCTTGAACTAACAGGCACGTGGCTTGTCTTTCAGAACGTCTGCTTCATTTTCCCTCAGTTTTTATACCAGTTCTTCTGTGGGTTTTCACAGCAGGTGAGTCGTCAGGCCTGAGGTCAAGCTCCCCTGAACCTCACCCACTCTCCCGAGTGTGGCTATGGTGGGCGGAGGGTGGACAGCAGGGCGTGCAGGCCAGGAGACCCCCATCCCACCACTGACCTGCTTTCACCTGAAGCAGCCAGACCGGAGAAAATTGAAGCGTGAAGGTGCAGATCGAGTTGCAGACTTGCATGTGTCTTGTTGCTGCGAGTTTGCAGTGGCAGGACTGGGTGGGGTCAGCCGTTTATCCTGGCCACTCGACACCGTGACGCTTTGAAAAACGTCCTGGCCCCTCAGTCTCTGTAAGAGTGGCTCTGTGTGCATTTGAGGATTCTCGAGTTTGTAGGCCTCTCCAGAGGAAAAATACGTGTGCGTAATTAAACAAATTCCCCTAAAACCTCGCCAAGGTGCCGGGGCGCTGTTCTCACGCGCTTCTCGGCCCTGCAGACCCTGTACGACACTGCCTACCTGACGCTGTACAACATCAGCTTCACCTCCCTCCCCATCCTGCTATACAGCCTGGTGGAGCAGCACGTCGCCATGGACACGCTCAAGAGGGACCCCGCCCTCTACAGGTACCGCGAGACCTGCGCCCTGGATACCAGAAGGGCCGGGCAGCCTGCACTTCACGCCTGGCTGAAGTCCTTGCAGACCAGAAACAGAAAGACAAAGCCCCAGACCATCCAGAGTAGCCGGCACACACGCTCCCCAGAAGGCTCTTCCCTTCACACGGGAGGCAGTGTGGCTTAAGGGAATGTTGTCCAGGTTTAGACAGGGAGGATTCGTGCTACATTTGAAATGCACACATTAAGCCGGTCTGTGTTTCCCTGTGATCCTTGTGAAAGGACTTGGGATGACGGTGTCTCCCCTTGACCCCTGTGGGTCCTGGCAGAGTCACGCAGGTTCCATTCAGGGAGAAGGAAAGCTAACAGCTGGTCTCAGGGTGCTCTTTTCTGCTGAGAAGTATTTCTTGTAACAGGAAAGATGCTTCTGCTGTCTCAGAGCTGCGCCCCAGGGTCTCGGGCCGCGCCAGTGTGCTGCTGTTACATTAGACATGTTATTTCCAGAACATTCTAGACGCACATGTGGTTGTCAGGGGCTTTCCAGGTGGCTCAGCTGGTAACGAATCTGCCTGCAAAGCAGGAGACCAGGGTTCCGTCCCTGAGTCGGGAAGATCCCCTGGAGGAGGGCATGGCAACCCACTCAGTATTCTGGCTGGGGAGTCCCACGGACAGAGGAGCCTGATGGGCTGCAGTCCAGAGGGTCTCACGGAGTTGGACACGACTGAGCGACTCAGCACGTGGGTGTAAGAGAGAGTAGAGAGGCTCCCTGGAGGTTTTATCTGGAGTCCCCCTGGGGACATCTGACTGGCCACCTGTGGAAGCACATGACAGGGTCGCGGCTTGGCTCCCCACACCCCACCCCACCCTCACACTGGCGTTCCCCCGGTGTCCCTGGTCCTGTTCTTGTGCACGTGTGTGCCCACGTGAGTGTGCACTTAATTCTGTGCAAGCTTTTTACGTGTGTGGTCCTCCACCCACACAGTCAGGACACCTTGCCAGCCCCGTGGCCTTCGCCAGAGAGGTCAGCCATTACATGAGATCTGGGAGTGTTGCTGTCCTGGGTCATCCCTGCAGGCGGCATAAGAGCAAGCCTGGACCATGCTGTGCATCTGGCAATACCGGAGGAAGTCTAGGGACTAGGAGGACAGCCGCTTCAGACGCAGCTGGGCTCCTGCAGCCTCCTCCCGCTGAGCTGACGGTGCGGGAGGCCGCTGGGCTGCGTCGCCAGGCGTGCCAGGGTGCCTCCCGCCCCGTGTCCTTACTTCCAGAAGCAGGTGTGTGGGCCCCGCCCTCTTTCTGCCCGTGGCGGCCTCCAGTCCACTTTGAGGAATAAAACATTCAAGCAGGAATTGTCCAGGAAGGCCCCTGGGTAGTGCAGCGCTACATCTGAAAAGCAGTTTGCCTCTGCTGCCAGGGCGCTCAAGCGAGTGTCTGCTGGCCGCTCCCCCATGTCAGCCGGGACGTTCCCGTCACCCCGCACGGTCACTCCATGCTCATGCTGGCCGCTCCCTGTGTCAGCCGGGACGTTCCCGTCACCCCACACGGTCACTCCATGCTCATGCTGGCCGCTCCCTGTGTCAGCCGGGACGTTCCCGTCACCCCGCACAGTTGCTCCGACCACGGTGGTTTCAGCCAGGACAGCTGTGTGCTGTGAGCTGCCCCAGGCTCTCCTGCAGCCAGGTGTGGTCTTGAGAGCAGTGGCAGGCAGTGTGTCCAGCAGCCGCAGAGTGTGACATGTGGCCTGGGGGTGTGCAGACCTCAGGCCCTCCTGCAGCCCTCAGCTCCTCGGGCTCACAGCATGTACCGGTCAGCGGGCGGGTGGAGTCGGGGTCTGCCGAGAGCGGGTCAGACGGGCGGGGGCCAGGAGGCCCATGTGCGTGGCCGTGCTGCCCCGGGCCTCACGCTGGAGCTCGGCCGAGTGGGTGTTGGTCGGGCCGCACCCTCCTGGTGCCCCCTGGCCCCTGGCTCTGCCGTCCCGAGGCCCTCAGTGGGTCAGGGGCCCTGGGACGCGGCGAGGCGCCAGGTGGGCACGTCCATGTGGGCGCCTCACACGTCCCCACCTTCTCCTCCCTCAGGGACATCGCCAAGAATGCGCTCCTCCGCTGGCGCGCGTTCATCTACTGGACGCTCTTAGGCTTGTTCGACGCGCTGGTGTTTTTCTTTGGTGCTTACTTCATGTTTGAAAACACGACTGTGACCAGCAATGGGCAGGTTTGTGCGGGGCTGGGCCTCGGCGACGGGGCTGCAGGTTCTGGGGGTGAAGCTCGGCACGGCCCACGGGGTCGGCATCTGGGTGTCCGCCGCAGATGGGGCTGACCCGATGGCGGGGCCCTGCCGACTGTAGGGATGCCCTCTCGGGGTGGGCAGGGTCCAGCCTTTGTAGCTTGTATTTCACCGTCAGTTTTTTATCTAGGGGTCCAACTCAGTCATCAAGACGTGGCTTATTTAATTTGGGAAATAATTTGGTATTTAACCCACTTTAGCGTTTGTTCACGTCCTTAGCTTAAGTTCTGTTTCCTTAGCGATGGGTAGTTGACGGCGTCGTTTCTGACAGACACGCAGCTCTCTGGGTTTTTGCATAATCTCTGGGGGTTGTTTTATTTGTATCTCGCTTTTTTTTTCTGCCGCGGCTCCCTTCCCACTCTCAGATAATGGCCAGCAACACACACGTGGTAAGACATCTGTGGGTGTGTCCTCTCTGTTTCTGGAGTGCGAATAAAATATTTCTCGGAAATATTTCCAGCGTGACCCCCTCTGTGTGCTTTGTCAGTAGAGACGCCTTTAGCTAGTCCCCCCACGTCTGTGGGAGCAAGCTCGGCCCAGAGACCGTGTGTGTCCACCTGGGTCACTTCTCCCTGTATTTCCGTGCCGGGATAGCCCGCCGTGTCAGCGATGTTTTCTGGATCTGTGCGGTCTTCTCTTGCCTAAATGAGTAGGAAGACACACAGGCGGGCGCGGCCGGGGCGGGATCAGGGTGGGGGTGCTCTGAACATGGCCGACCCCTCGCTGCCTGGAGAGTCGGGAGGCCGCGGCCCTGGGCGTCCTGCTTCCAGTCCAGTGTCCTGGGGACAATAAAACAGAAGGGGGCTTTGAGCAGGGATTCCCTGCTCGTCCTGCCGGACAGGGCGCCTCGCTCTGTCCATCTCTCCCTCTGTGTGTTTGGCCTGAAGTTGAGTCTTGCTGTGTGTCCTGGGCAATTTGTTTGCCCACTGATTTCTTTGTTCCTTTTTTCTTGTGGCTGAAAAGGGCTGTTGTCTCTCATTGTAACTTAGACCAGCGTTTACTAAACCGAGGGTTTTCAGAGCCTTACGGCACTTTTCTGAAACCTTCCGGTGGCTAGCGCCTTTGTCTCGGTTTTAGCTCAGTGGTTCTCTGGTGCCGCCAGCGACGGTGGGGCTGGCTCGCGCTGTCTCCGGTTCTTCGCATCTTCATGGAGCTCTTCCTGGGGCCAGCGCTGAGCGAGCACCCGTGTGCATCTTGCAGACCTCGGGCTCCGTGTCCCGAGCACCGAGGTCCCGGTTCTGGGCGTCGCCCTCGGCCCCCTGCAGCCGCCCCTCCCCCTGGACGGTCTCCTGGAGTTACAGTTGAGCAGACGGATGCTCGGGCAGACGCAGGGCGATGGCGGGGAGTTAGAGCAAGCCTGGATGCGTGTTTAGTCCATGAGGCCGCCGAAGAGCACGGCTCTCACGTCAGGAGGTGACGTGGCCAGCCCTGTCTCGCAAGCCCACAGATGGCGGGTGTGTCTGTGGGCAGGGCACACACCCTGGACATGGATGCGGGTCGCCGGGAAGCCTCAGGCGCAGACCTGGGCGGGGGCCGCGTGTCATCCGGCCGCTCTGTGGTCAGAGGTGCCGGCCCAGATGGCTGTGAGGTCCTTCCTGCGAGCCAGGCCTCCTGCTGGTCCCTGCCTCTCTGCCCCTCGCTCACGATGGTGCGCTGCGCCACTCCAGGACCTGGATCCCAGGGTCCAGAGGATCTCTCCTGAGATTCTCAAGCACCTTTTCCCTCCACCCTGCAGCTGAGTGCCTTTGCTTGGCTGATCTTGGACAGAAGTGTTGGTTAGAACCTGGAACGATGACAGGAAGGGAGATGGAGGCAGAGAGGCAGGCCCCCAGTCGGTGGAGACCCCGAGCGCTGAGGTCCCAGGGGATAGAACCCGGGCGAATCACGCATCGCCTGTCACGGGAGACGCTCCTGAGACGCCCAGTGACGTCAGCAAGCAGCCGGCAGGACAGTCCTGCAAAGGAGGAGCTGGACGCAGGCCTTTGTCCACCTCTGGGCCTTGAGTCCCTGGTGCTCAGGGGACCGTGAGCAACCTAAAGACTCAGAGGCATGAGAGCAAGGCCAGTGCTAAGTGGCTCGAGGCCCGCGGGGCCCTGGGCGGACCTTTGTCCCCAGGAGTGTGGAGGCCCGGCTGAGTGTGCAGGGTGTCCGTGGTCAGACTGGACCCAGAGGTGGCTTCTTGTTCCAGACTGCTGATTCTTAGATGATTCCTGTGTGTCCGGCGGGTGGGAGGGCTGGATCACCCACAGAACTGAGAACATGTTGGCAGCTGGTTCCGTGTCATCCAAACTAAGCTGCCAACAGAGCTGTGAGTGCAGGGGAGCCTCGGGCGGCTGGGGCTCGGTGACGGCAGCTGCCCTTCCAAGGAGGCCGCGTCTTGCTGGTGGGACGGTGCAGCCGCCCTGCCCTAGTGACGGTCAGGAGGCTACCGCTGAGACCTCTTTCGACTCAGGAATGTTCATGGATCTATCGAAAGGACGATAGAATCGCTGATGACCTGTGAAACAGAGAAATTCAAGTTTGGAGTATTTTCCTCACAGACAAGAGCCACGCTGTTTTGCAGATGAGAACAGAAGGCAGTGATTTCACTGTAGTTGAGCAGCAGGACACTCCCAGGTGGGTGCTCGAAAGTTTAGGGTGCGCAGTAATAGAAGCCAGGAAGTTCCGAGAGCCGGCCCAGAGCCCTGTCTGGCGCCTGAGCACAGGGCTGCCCGAGGCTCCACAAGGGTTTGAGTTGGCACATGGAGCGAGCATGATAGACATTCCTGCGAGTGTGACAGACGGTCCTGCGAGTGTGATAGACGGTCCTGCGAGTGTGATAGACGTCCTGCGAGTGTGATAGACGTCCTGCGAGTGTGATAGATGTCCTGCGAGTGTGATAG